>VUQH01081640.1:0-24593 GCA_015106775.1 Etroplus canarensis | reverse complement strand
AAAAAAAAAAAAAAGGAATGGTAAAAAAAAAAAAAAAAAAAAAAAAAGACAAAAGCCACAGCAATGCAATTAATACGCATGGATATAAACAAAAAGATGGATTTTTAGTGTGTGCACAAGAGTAGGGTTCAGGAATAATTGAAGTAATAATAATATTAGTGATAAATTAAAATGATATATTAAACAAAGGTTGTATAGTGTTGTGATGTGTGTGTGTTATTCATTCAGCAGTGTTCTGATGAATGGCTCCCAGGCAGTCTGGAGTTTTTCCATTGTGCTTAGTTTTCTCCTGCTCCTCCAATTTATGAGAATAGAATCATCTTCTTGGCAGTGGTTAGGGTGCTGAGTGTGATTTTTTAGTGTGGATAAGGACAGTAATTGCTAGCATTTTAAGTAAAAGGCACAGTTGTGGAGAAAGTGGAAGTTGAAAGTCCAAATTTTCAGATAGTTTATCAGTGATTTCTTGTACAGGCAGACAATACCAGAGTGCATGGATGCAATCAAATGCACTGGGAGGGCAGAGTGAGCAGCTGCTTGTTTCCAAAAGACCCATCTGGTGCATTTTTTTCACTCTCTTGCGAAAGTATTCATATGCTTTGAACTTTTCCATATTTTGTCATATATTTTGCTGAAAAGTGTGACATGTATATGTATTAAGCCCCCTTTACTCTGATACCCCTAAATAAAATCCAGAGCAACAGTTGCCTTCAGAAGTCATCTGATTAGTAAATAGAGTCCACCTGTGCATAATTTAATCTCAGTATAAATCCAGCTGTTCTGTGAAGGCCTCAGAGGTTTGCTAGAGAACATTAGTGAACAAACAGCATCATGAAGCCCAAAGAACACAGCAGGCAGGTCAGGGATAAAGCTGTGGAGAAGTTTAAAGCAGGGTTAGGTTATAAAATATTCCAAGCTTTGAACATCTCACAGAGCTCTGTTCAATCCATCATCTGAACATGGAAAGAGTACTGAATGACTGCTAACCTACAAAGGGTTGGGAAAGGAGAGCATTGATGAGAGAACTGCCAAGGCTAACCCTAACACTTGATTTTTAATAAATTTGCAAACATTAAAAAACACTTTTTTTTACATTGTCATTATGGGGTGTTTTGTGTTGAATTTTGAGGGAAAGAATGAATTTGTTGAATCTGTTTTAGAATAAGGCTGTAACAAGTTTTCATTAGAAAGTGTACAGCATGGTGGAAGTAAAATGGAGCAGTGTGAAAGGGCTAAATTTATCATAAATTCCACAGGTTGATATTTAACTTCTACATTAGGAGAGCAAAATATATTTTACTCCACTAATTTCTAATTTGTCAGTCCCCTTGAAATAATATTGGTACAGAATCTTTAACAAAGCTACTGTATGAACTATAATAGATATAGGCCGGTGACTGAGCTGGATTGGTGGGAGGTTATAATTTGACCCAAACTTATGAGTCACAATATTTCCAGATGCTGTTTTAAAATGTTGAAGATAAATCTTTGCAAATATTATATGATAACTTGATTTCACCTTATCCTTGTTTCGTGCCAGTTACCTTTGTGTTCTTGATCTGTCTGACATGTTTTTTTAATTAAACTTCCGTCTTTGTTTTGTTCCTTTGAGCTGAACTTATATTCCTGATATATGAATCTATTCATCAAAGATGCTCATATTTTAAATTCCTATCTATTGTACTTCTGTGTTTGCAGGGCTGCATGTTCTCAGTGCAGGAAGACATTTGCATTCTTTTTTTTTTAATCAGGCATGTAGAGGAACCCCCTGCCCACTGTAGGGCCCAATTTCGGATGAATCAGAGCTTCCATTATGAAATGATATGAGTTTAGATGCAGCATCTCCCATTTAGCTTGGCATTATAGTGCAGTTTTCTTCTTTTGAAATTCTTATAAAATTAATATTTGACTTAAACATACTAAAGTTGGCTGGTTTTATCTGCTTAACTGTAACAACATCGTTCCAATGAAATAATTTGTCCTTAGTTTAATTCTGTAGAACGTATAAAATGTCAGTCTCAATGTAAGAGGCCCAAAGCTTCTATCAGTATGAGCCACAGGAGCACAGACAGATTCCTTTTGTCAGTCATCTGACCAAGTTCAAAGTAAAGACAAGAAAGTTCTGAAGTACAGAAACACTAAACCAACTGAAGAGACAGACACAGCATCAGCAACACTAATTCATTGTTTCATAAAAACACGGGGATGGATGTAGTTTGATGCAGATGCTCTCATCCCTGTGATCACTTTATTTTATGTTGTTAATGTAAGATTCTCTTAATTTAGCAAAAGCTGAATCTTTCCTTACTCGTGTGTTTGTATGGTGCTCGTCATGGAGTATTAATAAATCTATATAAAATCTTGTGAAATAAGAATTGTACCACAGTCATGACAAAGCTTCATTGCTTGATTTCTCTACAGTGTACAAACACAAACACACAGAGATGGGACGCAAGCGCCAAGATTTGGAGAAGGCCAATCGAGAACTGCAAGTCATCTGAAGCGCAGCAAAGAAACAGTGAACTTCATGAGGAGAAGGAACGACGGGAAGAAACACACAGAGATGCAGTGCAAGGTCCAAGAACTGCAGAAGAAGCCACCTGTAATGAAGTACTGCAAAGAAACAGTGAAATGCAGGAGGAGAAAGAGTGACAGGAACAAGCACATAGACAGATGCAGAGCAAGCTCCAAGAATTTAGTCTAGTTAAAATTTCTTTACCAAAGCCTGAATCTCTCCACCATTGATTCTGTAGTGTTTGTCATCTGGTGTTTGCATGTGTGGAAGATGAGTATTACTCTTTGAAATGGTGTTATGATATGGCTTTTTAACCTTTCCTCTCCCTCTGCAATATCAGTGGCCTGTGTACTACGTCCCACCAGCAGCAGCAGACACCTTTTCTTCTTCTCCTGGCTGGCTGAGGAGCTGAGTAAGAAGACTGGATTCAACGGGGACCTGAGGATCTGTGACTCTTATTCATATTTCTGCATGTGTCTGGCAGCATGTATTGAGTTTATTAGAAATTTATTGGGTTCAAACCATATGAAGTATTCAGCTGCAAGAATCAGCAGATTAAAAATCGTAGGGAACACCAAGTATTTCCTGCAGGGAGAAATTATACAGTACATTTTACTTCAATGTCTTGATCACTTTTAATGTGTTTAGAAACATTACTGATGGAAATAGCCCTTTAGCAGTAAGTAAGAAGAGTTAAATTAAGTAGAATAACTTAGACTGGGCTTTACTTAACATGAATCCTTTTATTAACATCAGTCCACAGATTTGAGATGGATAACAGGTACCACTATTTCATCTGAAGAATTGTTTAATTCACTTAAATTTGACATATAAATCTCAGTTCAAGTGAAGTCCCACTTTAATCATTTGCCTCTATTGCCACCACTAAGGAGGTTATGTGATTGGTCAATCCCAATCCAGACCTGGATATATTAATTTTTCTTCCAAGATGTCCCTGTATTTGGATCCATCCATCTTCCCTGTCCCTGCTGATGAAAAGCATCCCCACATCATGCTGTTTCACAGTGAGGATGGTATGTTCATTTAGGACAAAAAGTTCAGTTTTGGTCTCATCAGACCAGAGTACTTTCTTCCATGTTTGTGGCAAACTCCTAATGGGAATTCTAAAGGCTTTCTTCTTGCCAGTCTTCCATAAAGGCCCAATTTGTGGAGTGCACAGCTAACACTATGCAAGCAGTTCTGATTTTTTGCTGAGATCCAATTTAAATGTGGTGCCATCAGACTCCAGGGTGAACAGTCTTCGGCCCTGAAGTGGCACGCATGCGCAGAAGAAAGCGTGACATCACATGCAGCATGCTGTGTTTACAGAATATGGATGCTACACGTCAGCGTGTGAGTAAAACTTCACTTTCTTTCCACTGACTAGCTCCATCAACGCTGTCTGCCATGCTTGTTCTGTCCATTGTTGACTGCGTCTCGCCACCTCCGGTGCAGAATTAGAACATCTATCTCACTTCAATGATGGAATGGAGTCGAATGAAATGCGACATGACTGTTCAGACTGAGGACACTTTGAAAAGCATCAGATACGTATCTGATTTATGAACATATGAACGTGGCCCGAATCCGATTAGAAAAAAACCCCGGATCTGTGCTGTTCAGACTGTCACGGACAAAACAGATATGGGTCACATATGGGCAAAAATGGGATTCGGGCCATTTTTGCCTGCAGTGGGAATGTAGCGTTAGGGTATATCTCTATGGACAGATTGTCCCACCTGAGCTGTGGATCTCTGCAGCTCCTCCAGAGTTACCATGGGCGTCTTGGCTGCTTCTCTGATTAATGCTCTCCTGGCCTGGCCTGGCCGTTTGGGTGGATGGCCATGTCTTGATAGGTTTGCAGTTGTGTCATACTCTTTCCATTTTCAGATGATGAACAGGGCTCTGTGAGATGTCCCAAGCTTGGGATATTTTTTAATATCTCAACCCTAATCCCCAACATCACAAGTGGGCCGTGCAAGGTATCTATCAACTCTGAAACCTATAGAAACTTGCCCTAGGACTTGGTTCAAGGTCTCCAGGAGCCTTTGTTAATGAGGTATTCTTCAAAAATCCAAACCCAGGCCGCACTTTCAGGCTAAAAAAGTTCCAGTCTTACACAGCAATGGAGTGGGTCATGTGAAGTGTCTAACAACTTGGAACCATATGAATCCCTACCTTAGGACTTGGTTTCAGGTCACGAGGGCTTTTCATTATCAAGTTCTAAAAAACAAAACCCAGGTGGTATTCTCAGGCTCAAATTAGCCAAGCATACCCTCACCTCAATCTTATCCTTAAATTGAACCCTAACCATAGCCCCAACCCTAATCTCCAACATTACAAGTCAGTCATGTGAAGTTTCTCTTAACTCGGAAACCTGGCTTAGCCATCAGTTCCAGGTCTCCAGGACTTTCTGTTCAAGTTATTTCTCAAAAACCCAAGTCCAAGTAACAGTCTTATGCTCTTAGGCGGATCTCAGAAAACATCACAAGACAGTAATGTGAGGTGTCTGTCAACTTGGGACTATATGGAAATCTACTATTATTACTATTACTGAAGCAGCAGTCACATTAATACAGTTTGTAGCCGAGCATAACAACCGTGGGATGTTCCAAAGCAAACAATCCAACTAATTAAGACAGTTCTGGAGGCAAAGGGGGTCCACACCAGTAATAGCAAGATGTAACTAATGAAGTGGCCAGTGAGAGTAATAAATGAATTTTTTTTCAGCAATAATTATAACCAAATGATATAATGCATGTGTTTGTGTTTTTGCTTCATTGTTAGTGAGATGGCATTCTTTGTGAATAGTCTGCTTTTCACAGAGTAAACAGACACTAGGAGGAGCATTTTCTTTACAACATATTTATTACATCGTAAAAAGTACATCACCTTTCATTTATATACAATACACATTATATTCACGGAATTTCCTGTTCAAGCCACAATCAGCTCCTGATAAATCTAAGATGCCATACAACAAATAAACACTCAGCTTACATGTTGGTGGCTCTATAAGGCTGTAGTGTTTGTTACCTGACTGACACACACTGCATCTATGCCATCTGTACCGCAGCAGTAAAGTCAGTTTTCTCTTTCCTGATTTAATAAATACATAATACATTTGCAAAAGAGTCCCAGGGCCACCGTGAAGGGAGCTCAGGCTTCCAGTCAGTTTGACACTGGATGGTCAATTAGTCAGTGTGTCAGATTGTACACAAGGCACAATCAACATGCTAGAACACCAGCACACGTATGAACTCTGAAAACCATGTGACGCCATTATTTTGATTAGAATTCCTCTCTGGTATGTTAGTGCAACCTTGGATTTAAGTTTGCATGTCTTGTTACAAGTCGATCAAATCCCAAAACAAGTGAAGTTATAGGACTGTAAATATGTGACCAACAAGTCTCTGCAGGAGCTGAAAAAAATGTGCTGTCTCATGATGTTAGGAGGAGAAACTGTGTGATCACCGCCTTTCACAAGGTCAACATGCACTTCCTTTTACCCATTTACACTTTAAATGTATGAGAGGAAATCAATGCTGTATGTGAACTCAGGATCAGGATACTTTGTGTCTGTCACATGATCTAAGACATTCAGATCAATTTTGATTAAAATATATTGGTTTTACAATACGGGGCATGCTCGTTTACTACATAAATTTGGTTTATAGTATCTGTGTTGTGTTTTACAGAGGTGTGTGCGTGTGTGTGCGTGTGCTCTAAAACAAAGTTTCCAAACATCTAAATGCTGATGTCAGCGGTTCTGTTTGAACTTAAGTACTAATATTTCTCCACTTGATATGATAAAGAGCTCCTCCTCGGGCTCTGGGGATTTTTTGTGTGTTGTCGTCTGCAGTGAGCCAGATCAAAATGATCAAATGACATCAGTACTCAGCGCTTTAAATGACTCGCCATCCCAGACCACAGCAGTCACAGTGCAGAACGTGTTCACTGCAGACTCAGTAATGTCGTACATGTGACATCTGCAGTGTGTCTAAGAAGGCTTCATGTGCACACGATCCCTCTTTACTTACAGGAGTTCACAGGGTGACTGAAGTCAAAGCTCAGGGCAAAAAGTAATGAATCAGGTACAGAACCGGGTCACACTGAACCAAAACTGACAGCTCTATAAATAAAATAATTTTCTGACCCCTCAGCGGTGTGATAACAGAGGCCACTGTCACACCTTCTGGAACATCAGACTGAAGTCAAACCTCTCAGAATCCCATTAAAACAACAACATGTGTGGCTTTTCACTGTCCCTGCTTATTCTCTAGATTAATATGAAGCACAGGCGTATAAGCAAAGCTATGAGATCAGCCTGGTTAGGTCAAGTACAAATCTATGGGAAGGGCTTGGGGGAGGTCTATGTTAAAGAGAAAAATGGGGCTGCCTTCAAGTGAGAGTGGACTGTGCAGGTGGTTCCTCTGAGGAAAGTCTGACAGTAATGAAACTAAGACAGAACATCTTCATCTGTTCATCATTGGGGGGTTCATAAACGCTGTTAGGAGGAAGCTGGTGGTTTTTTGATTTTTCTTCCTACAAACTGTTACACAATAAGCACAATGTGTGTGCGTTCTTATTCCTCTGTAGCACCCAGCACAGTGAGCCACACTGCTACTCCAACTAACATAACACTGCGTTTATCACAACTCCGTTCCAAATACATTTTCCTGCAGTCCCCATTGATCAAGAGCTACAAGAGTGGATTAATCTGCTCCCACAAACAGTCCCTAACACATTTGTACTGTGTGATAAAAATGACACAGAACATCACTCAATCTGCTTTAAAGAGACAGATGAACTCATCTTTGGGTTGCTCTGCTTAAGAGATTTTTAAAATAGTAAGAAAAATATAAAATTACCACCAGACTTCTAATGGAAAGCATCCCTTACATTTCCAAGAAAAAACTATGGTGGAGATAAATTTAATCTATATTTTTTTATTGTACTGGTCTAAAATATGCATGATATACCAGGAGTTAAAAGCTGCTGAAATCAGTAAATTGCTGTCCATGTGTGGAGCAACATTCACACTCATCAGAAACCTGAGGACAGGATTAAGTGCTTTACTCCTGCTGTGGTTTCCGTTTTAGAACTTGCTTCAGCTCAGCCAGACTTTGACCTGCTAGAGTTTTCTTATGATGACTTCAGTGCTGAATTTGTGTAGGTGTACAAAACAACGTGTCACGTCCATTTAGTCATGTATCCACTGGTATTGGAACATAAACAGAAAAAAAAAATGGTATAAAGGAAGCGAGGTACTCCAGCGACTGGTGTCACGTGTTTAGGGGGAGTCTTCCTTCAACTAAAATGTGGTACTATTTATTCAAGTCATCATGTCAGAGATGTGTTGAGCTGCAGCTCTTAAAGTAGCAACTGTGTCCAGTTGTTCAGGGGACAGCAGGGTGACTTGAGCACAGCTGTTCTCTTACTTGACCTCATCAGAAGGACTTGTTGGTCTGGGGCCAGGAAGCAGTGGTACAGGAGACGTGGCCTCAATGAGGGCGGGGTTCAGGATGATTGGAAGGGACATGGGCGGGACCCCCACCTGCAGAGGAGAAGCAAGGGGCTGCAGAATGAGGGGTGACTGGCCTAAGGGTGAGGGAGCCTGTGCAGGGGAGGTTGTTAGGGGCACCGGCATAGAAGGAATGGAGGGGGGGACAGGAGATGATCGCTCTGATCCTGGAAAAGAAAACAGAACACAGTTCAGTCACTGTTCTACTCATCAAGTTATTAGTGTAATATGAGCAGAAGGGTTGGAGTGGTCACAGAGCTGGCCCTTTCTCAGAGCTTTAATACAGACTCTGCTCAGTTCTGTGTCACCCCTTTGATGGACATGAAACACTGACCGAGCACAGAATTGACCAGAGACCTGTGCTGATGATACACTATACTAGGATAGCTTCTGATTATTATTATTTTTGTCATTATTTTCTATCACTGGTTACAGTATCCACACTTCTGCAGCTTGTCCCTAACACAGCTGCATTACCCCCTGTTTACTGGCAGTTTCTGTGGTGTGATGAGCTGATCCAAGCTGATTTTTTGTTTGGTTTTTTTTTTAGGAAAAATAAGGACTCTACAAGTTTACTTTATTTTTATTTTTTAAACCTGCCACAGTCTGGAAGTTCACATTTCTATATCATATAAATGAGGAAGCCATGACTTATAGTTACAGCAAACACATTAAAAATATTTTGTTGGCTGATTACTGACTGATCACTCAAACATGACCCTCAGATTATGGTTACAACTTCTCACACTTCTGAGGCTTTGCTGTGTTTTTTACAGTCCTCTCAACAAAACCTCTCTGAACCATAGAAAACCATTGACACACATTGACTGTTTACCACTGATAGTGAATAATCAAAATTCTTCATTTGTTGCAGCTGACTGCCGTTCTGAAATGTCATCTTTTTACCGTGAATCCATTTCAAACTCACTGGGAGCTTTTTTTCCTCTGCTGAATTACAGATTGATCATTAATTTCCCAGCATGAAATGTGTTCAAATCGCCTCAGCTGAATCTTTGCCCATTCAGATCATTAGTCTGAGTAAATATTCCACTGAAGCGGTCTTTCATTCCAGTAAGAGTACAATAATCCAGGCTTTGCCTGGCTCATCCAGACACGTGATGTTTTTGTTCTGAATATTATGCGTGTCCAGCTTACACACAGATGACCATTTGGACCACTTTAAAAGTTGTGCCATTTCTCCCTCCACTTTATCCAACCACCAGTTTAGTTTCAGATGAATCTTATTGTTTACATGTGTTTCTCCCATGGCAGACATCATGTCATGCTGATGTGTAAGTGCGGTGACAGAGGAGAACTTCAGTGGTTTTACCATTGGCACTGGCAGGCAAAGGCTCTAGAGGTGAGGCCGGCCTGCTGGAGGTCTGAACCTCTGTAGGGTTTGGAACCGGGGAGGGTGGCTGGACAGGAGGTGGAGACACCTGAGGCGACGGGGGCCGGCCTGCTGGGGGGGTCGGCTGCACGGGCTCTACTGGAGGACTGGGCACTGGATCTATAATCAAAGATCATACAAGAGAAATGTCAGGGTGACGCTTGTGGTTACAGCTCCAAGTAAAATGCACAGGTTGCCATAGCAGTACATCACACCTGGTATGATAGTCTGCTTGAAGAGCTCCTCCCTCAGGTGAGGCAGGAAGCAGACAATTCGTTCCCAGGTTATTTCCCACAGGTCCGAGTATCCTGTTCTGGAGTCAGCGCTGTGGAAGATCCCCGCTGTGTCCATAACCAGCAGCATGTTCTTCAAAGACTCAGGGATTGCCTCCAACTACACACACAGCACATCCATCAGTCACACAGTCAGCCACTCTACCGGCACCAGGCTGCAAACCTCTTCTGTTCAGCTTAATTTTACACTCATTTACACACTGTTATGAACTCTGTAAACAGACAACTTAATTAGCAAAATGGACGAGGCTTTATAAAGCTGAAGGTGGCGAAAAACAGTCACATGTGAATAAAGGCATCATGGATCAGTCTTCTGGCTGGTTATCATGGAAGACTGACCCTTCTGCTTCCTGAGGAGAGGAAACGCTTTAAGGGTTACACTGTTAGGAAAGTTCTTTCCCATGCATGAAACAAAGTGCAGTAAAAGGAGTGCATGTCTATCAAACAAGGACTCCTGTCAGGCTTTTGAAGCATCCGTTCATTTTCTGTGGCAGCTTTCAGCTTTTAAGCCTGTCTTCTTGAGCTCATCACTCCTGGCTGTTTAACAGATTTCCTCTCTGGTTCTGTTCTGTAGTAAAGATGTCAAGATTCTCAGAAATAATATGTGAGGGTTACCAACATGTAACTGTTAACAAAAGTTACAACTTAGATTTAACTAAGCAAATAGGCAAGAGCCTCTCATTGGATAATTAATGCAGTGATTAAAACGCTTCAGTTAACTAATCTTCACTGATACATCAAGTACTTTCTCATTTATTGAACAATCATAGCACAATGTCATGGAAAAGCTCTTACTCCACTTCAGAAGGGTGAAGTTATTGGCCTGCATCAAACAAAGAAAACAACTAAGGAGATGCTGAAACTACTAAAATTGGGTTGAAAACTGTCCATAGCATTATTAAACTGTGAAAGGACAGTGGTGAACTATCTTCACTCAGAGATCACTTAAACATTTAATGAAATCAAACCTTAAACAGCTGAACTGACAGCTATGTTTAACAGTGAAAATAACATTTCCACACGCACAATGTGAAGAGAACTCAAAAGATTAGGACTAAGCAGCTGTGTAGTCTTAAAAAAACACTTCTCAGTGAGGCTAAAGGGAAAAAGGCTTCAATTTGCTAAGGAGCATAAAGTTTTGACTGGAAGAGAGTCACGTGGTCTGAGAAATCCAGATTTTCCCTGTTCCAAAGTGAACAGTGCATCAAAGTAAGAAGAGAGGCAGATAAATCAATGCATCCAATTCACCCGCCTCTGTGGGGTTGCTTGAATTGATCAGGTCGAGCAATATTATATGACCAAAAAATGTGGTCAGCTGACTACCTGAATATACTGACTAGACAGGATTTTCCGCTAATCAATAGATTTTTTCTTCCCTGATGCTACGGGCATATTTCAAGATAACAATACTAGGATTTATTGCACCCAAAATGTGAGAGAGTTCAGAGTGAGACATCATTTTCACACATGGATTGGACACTGAGAATCTTTGGGATGTGCTGCAGAAGACTTTACCCAGCAGTCTGACTCTCAAAATCAATACAAGGTCTTAGTGAAAAATAATGCAGCTCTGGACAGAAATACATGTTAGGGAATTGCATGAGCTTATTTAAAAGATGCCAAAGCAAATATATGCCATCATCAAAGCAAAAAAAATTTTGAGTGTGTGACTTTTTAGACCAGGCACTTTATTTCATGTCGTGTTGTTGAACACCCAGCTAAAGCTTTTGCACATTTAGTCATAATAATATTATGCACTAGTGGACAGTGCTTTTCTTATGCTAGCACTATAGATTTACAATTAACTTACGTTCATCTTTTCACACATTCATGCAGCACTTTGACTAGCTTGCATCCACACCTACGGTTAATTTAGCATCAGCTGTAGTTATCCTAACATGCAGGGAAGAAGCCCACATACCCATTCACACCCTGAACCTTCTTACTGTGAGATGACAATACTAAGCAATACACCAGCATGCTGTCCTGTAATACCAAACTGAGAATACTCTACGTCAGCATTATTACTATCCTTACCAGCAAGTCACTGGATCCTGCATGCATGTACTTGTCCATGAAATCCAAAATGGTGAGCCAGAGGGCAGCAAAGGTAGGCAAGGACAGCAGAGGGGAGAGGTGCTGGAGGAAAACCTGGACAAACAGGAAACAATCACACATCAGCTACAGCTGCTGCCAGAAGAATGAGCTCTCTGGGCTCATGCTTGTGTTGTGCCCATGTGATCTACATATACTAACAACTGATCAAGTCCCAGGGATTTACATTTTTTAAAATTTATTTAGCAGCCTGCTACTGTTGGTGGCAAACTGGAACATAAAATTTATCACAAAACTCAAACTCTGCAGAATTAAAGTAAAGACATGTAGAACATGAAGGAGTGGCCCTTGGTTCTGTAGCCTTTAGGTGTTACTTAGGTGTTACTTTGACACCGTTACAGGCAGTGCTTGGGCAGATGGTAACTAATCTTCCAAACTCTTCAGATCGCAAGCAGATCAAACAACTGCATTATTAACATGAACAAGAAAAATCAGACCCCATCCCACAGCAGCCAAAGGATCCATTGCTTATGCTTCAGTGCCAGATACCATAGACCCCCTACACCGTCTAGGGTAGGGGGTCTTAATGGGTCAGAGTAATTTTAGTGGCTTTAAGGGGACCTAAACAAAATTAGATAGGTGGCTGGAATGTTAGTGTAACTTAAGTAACACTGGTTATGGGCAGTGCAGTGTGTGTTGCTTTAAACCTTTGACAGCAGTGTGCAGGCTCTCATTCTGGTCTCCTCCATACCACCAACATCTGCAGGGCTTATGTTGTCAAGCAGCTTAGTCAGCAGAGGGAAAAGCACCTGAAACATACACAAACACACCATCAGCTCGGTCCTGAAACGTGTAAAATAATGGCTTACTCTAAATGAAAAGAGGTGTCATCACAATCCTGAAACAACACATGAACATCAGAAGAAGAATCGTAAGAGACTCACTGATGTGGTTCTCTGCAGTATCAACACATTGTATTGACCCTGCTTTGTATAACAGTTGAGCAAAAAGAGGTTTTAATGCTACGTGCAGGTATTTACCTTGTTGAAGCAGGACTCCCACTCAGTTGCATCAAGTGTCTGCAGATCATGGACAAGCAACGCCCTCTGGAGGTAGGTGAGGGCCTGCATGCGAACTGGTCGCCTGGCATCACAGCACAACCAAGCGATCCCTGTGGGCAACAACAGACGGGAGCTGTGACAGAGATTCAAACCTACACAGAGACCAACCTGTATGTTGCTGAGACAAAGCTGAGAATGGACATGCCTGCAGTTATGCTATAATGTTGCATTTCAGGGTAACAAAGTTTGTTTTCTAATGAATGAAAAATGGAATCTAACTTCTGAATATTCAAGTTTAATGTGATAAAATATTTCATACATTTAAGAAAATAAATTGATGTTGTCAGCACTAATTACAAACCTGTGATCAAAGATATCACTCAATGAATTTAAAGATATCTCTGCAATAGTGCTTTGAAACAGCTGTTATAAACTGGTGCTATATAAACTGAAGTGAAATCTACAGTCTTGGCAATAATTTACACTGTGGAAGCAGAAAATTGGCTTGAAAACAGTCAATATTCAATTTAAAGCCATAACAACATTAAATTGAACTATAAACAAGATGAGCCTTAATCTAAAGAAGGTCCCCGTGTTGCAGAAAAGGTCATGCCTCGTCCCTGTGCCAAAGAACTCACACCCAGTGGCCCTAAGGATTACAGACCCGTTATACTTACATCACACATCATGAAGACCTTAGAGGAACTCATCCTGGACCAGCTCCGGTCCATGGATCCCCTCCAGTTTGCCTACCAGCCCCGACTTGGAGTTGAGGACGCCATTATCTACCTGCTCAACTGCATCTACACATACCTGGACAAGCCACTGAGTTCTGTGAGGGTCATGTTTTGTGACTTCTCCAGAGCATCAACACCATCAGGCTGTCTCTACTGGGTGGGAAGCTGACAGCAATGCAGGCGGATGCCTCCCTAGCTGGCTGGATTATTGACTACCTGACTGGCAGACTGCAGTATGTACGTCTGCAGCACTGTGTGTCAGACAGTGTGTTCAGCAACTGGGGGAGCGGACAGAGAGTAGTGGACACCAGCAGACTCAACAAACTGATCTGCAAGGACAGCAATGTTGTGGGTGTGGAGCTGGACTCTGACTGTGGTGTCAGAAAGGAGGATGTTGTCCAAATTAAAGACAATATTGGACAATCCATCACAGCCTCATCGGACAGAAACAGGACCACGTTCAGCAGCAGACTCATTCCACCACAATGCTCCACAGAACGCCACAGGAAATCATCCGTACCTGTGGACATTGGACTAGAATTCCTCCCTGTGACCCACTGACTAGTTTCTTTCTATCGCCATATTTTGTACATATTGTATATAGTGTTTAATGTTGGAGTTATGTACGTTACATATCGCAATTTATACATAAAATGTTCACATATTTTAAACTTCATTTTCTGCCCTTCAGATTATTGATAAATAACTGAGCATCTGTAACTAAATGCAATTTCCCCCCTGGGATTAATACAGTATTCTGATTCCAATTCTGAATAGAAAACTAAAAAAATATACACATGCAGAGTTCTGGAAAATAAAAATAAAATAAAAATAAAAACATAATTAGACCATTACAAACACCTGCTGAAATAATGCTGAAAAAGGACTGGACATATCAGCTTTGCACTAGAAGTAATCTTCTTCTTCTCTGGGCTGCATCCTTTAGGGGTCACCACAGCAGATTTTCTGCCTCCACCTCCACTCTTACCCTATCCCTTGCATCTCCTTTAGTCACACCAACCCTCTGCATGTCCTCCTTCACTATATCCATACACTTCCTCTCTGCTGTGTCCCTTTGTCCTGCTGCCTGGCAGCTCCTTCTCTCCATCATATCAGCTAGCTCTCTTCCTTTAGCACTCATAGTCCCCACTTTTAAAGTCCATGCAGTTGGCCAGACTCATACTATCTACGAAGATTTGCATATTTATAGAGAAAACAAATGTTGTTTCTTATAAATTAACTGGTTATCATGAGAAAATGAAATTTGTTGTCCTGAGGAAATTAAACAATCAACTCACTGCAAAACATTAAAATCAGTCACTCTAAGAGCCGCCATTCTCAGTTTCCACACAGCACATATCCATTTTCAAAGAATGCTTAAAAAGATTTATGTCCAGTTTATTATTTTAACCTTATCAAAACTCACAGCAAGACTTCCATAATGCTGACCTTTATTACAGAGCTCCCTTTGCTGATGTAAATGCCAAAAACACTCTTTCCTCACGTATACAGTATTTACATGAGGAGCACTCAAAATGTGTTTTTCTTCAAGCCACATTCACACATTTACACACACATTCATACAGCACTTTATTTCTTTAAGCACTTTCTATCCATCATGCACACACATTCAAACTCCTGAAGATCATAATGGCAGCCTACCTTGTAGCAGTGGGCACCAGCAGCTGGTCCAGAGAGTCTGGGAGTCAGCCTCGATCTTCCTGCCGGAAGCCTCCAGATGGCGCTGCTCCTCTGCCCAGGAGCTGTAGATGCTGGCAGCCCGGGTGTGCAGGGTGTGCATCAGGTCCAACAGCTGCACCGCCACAAACACCAGTGTTAACTACTTTATACATTCAGTACAGGATTAAGTGTTGAATGTGGAATGATGAGACAGTCAAGAGAAAGCATGTATTATGATTTGAAATTTAACATTTATTTATTTGCTACTAGCAGCAAGCATAAAGTCAGTTACTCAAGTTCACACTTTGATGCAATCTGGTATGAACCTAATGAACTTCTGATAAACATACTTTAAATATGTACACATACCAAAATGGTAAAGTACTCAGTCACAAGTAAAAAGCCAAGTATTCAAAATTCCACTTTAGTAAAAGTTTGTAAGTATTAAGGGAATTTCCCCATAAATGATATATTGTAGATTATGATTACTCATACTTTAATAGAGTCGTCGTCTACTCATACTTTTATATAAAAGCCCTTAAAAGCCCTACTGTTCCTGCTACTGTTGTTAAGGTTGAGCTCATTTTCAACTATTTTTGGGTAAAAGGTTAACTAAGGATTTCATCATGGTCTTATGTGCTGATTATTTCCTCTGTCAATTAATGAACTAAATTGCAAATATTCCACAAAATAGTGACAAATGCCCTCACTAGTCCTCTAAATGTTTATTAAAACTGTTAGTCAGCTGACTGATTTCTTAATTTGCCTGTTTTCAGTTTTGTTTTTAGCTTGATTTAAAACATGGAATTCCTTCACAGGTTGCATCCAACTCTTCATTTCATTTGTAATTAGTAAGTAATGCTGAAAATCAATGCACTGAAGTGAGAAGTACAGCAACCCTCTGACATGCAGTGAAGAATGAAGTGGCATGAAAGAAAAGACATAAAATACAAACACCTCAGATGTGTATTTAAGTACAGTAGGTATAATCCAACGCTGATTACAGAACAGCCCCTTTTCAAAGAGGTTGTCTCATTTACAAGACATTTAGTCCATGATAGTTAAATATTATAATACACTGCACAAACCAGAAAGCAATGAAATCTGTTTTGGTGTCACTGTGAAAAAGGAAGGAAAAGGATTTAAAGGACTGACCTGTGCCCCAACAACACAAATTAAAAACTAGTCCTACCAACACACCCCAAGCAATTTAAATGTCTCTTTTTATGACTGTACACACTCTGAAACACACAAACAACAATTTGTTTTTCCTGTTTTTAATCTTGGTACTGGAATTGGAATTTGATTTTGCACTTAAATTTGCAGTATTTCCAGTGTGGAGCTGAGTTTAGAGTGTGGAAAAGTTGGGTGACACACTGTGTATGATGATAGGAGTTAAATGACGAGACATGCTTTCTTTTGAAAATTCTGGTGAACAATGAAGTCAACAGGATAAAAATATACTGATAATATCCTTTAACTCGACATTCCCACCCCAGCAATCACCACACCAGACACACAGAACAAATGGGATGTTGTCAGGTGGGCTGTAATGTTAATCATACAACTGACATGACTCTAAATACCACTTAGCTCTTCGTGACAGCTGTAAGGAAACACACTTCAATTACAGACATGACTTTAAGTTACACCCATCCTAAAAGTGCCCTTGTGACCCAAAACCATCTCGACACCACAGTCTCCTTAGCCTGGAGTGGGGGCATTCTGTGCTCAGCTCCACTGAATAAGAGACATCTTTGGGTAAAGCAAAATGCTTTTGGAACAGCTGGGTTCTAACTGGCATAAGGAAGAAGGGTAAAGAGGGCTGTTGTACTTACGTCCTGACTAACCTGTAATGACACCGTGTGGTAACTGGCCGGAACGCCCTCATCCTCCTCGTCATCACTGTGGGATCGTGATGGACGCTGGCTGGATGTCCTGCTACCACCTCGCCTCGTGGTGCCTCCACTGTCCCTTTCCCTCCCCCCTGCCTTCTTCCTCATCCGGGACTTGGAGGAGTCATATTTGTGGCTCTTCTTCTTGTCATGGTTCCGGTAACCTAAGGAAGCATGGAGAAATCAAGAGATCTTATTTCTGATTTCTCTTCAATCAGAGCCAGAGGGGATGTAGAATTTTGTACAAAATTTCCTTGCCTTGAAGACTTTAAGAACACTTACTTGTTCTCTTACATTACTAAAAACATATTAGAGATATATATCTGTTGATTTCTAAATGGGTTATATATATTTTTATTTAATTCTGATTTGGGGTTTCCTGACAATAACATACAGCTGAGATCAATTTAATGCACATTTAGGTCTTTTCCTCCCAATGCCACGGGAAGTTTTGTTCACAGTTTAGAGCTCTAAAGGGCTTCTACAGCAGAACTGTGAACTCATTTGCTTGGAGTTCTATACACTACCAGTCAAAAATTTAGAAACACTTGGTCATAGTGTAGTATTTCTTTATCTGTATTCATCAGTATTCATTTTCCACATTTTCATAATAACAGTAAGTCATAACAGCAAAAAAACTTTATCAGCTGAATTCTTTTAGTATTTTTTTTTTTTAACTTTGGACCACCTATGCTACACATTGTGGTTAGCACTGTTGCCGCATAGCTAGAAGGTTCCTGATTCGAAAACTGTCTGGGGACTTCCTTTGTGGATGCATGTTCTCTTTGTACCTGTGTAGATTTCCTCCGCTCACTTCAGCTTCCTCTCAGTCCAAAGACAAGCATATTAGACTAATTGGTGATTTTAAACTGGCCATGGATGTGAGGTAGATAAAGTATTTTGTTTACAATAAAGTACTGCATGAATATATGGCTAAAATGCAAGTTTAAGTCAAAAGCGCTCTGAGTGGTCAGTAAGACTAGAAAAGCACTATGTAAATGCAAGTACATTACATTACATCCTTTTATTATTCATGCCACTTGAAGCATTAGCTCCCACTCAAAACTATGCTGGGGCACACATTGACACATTGTTACACTAAAGAAGAGTGACAAATATGGCATCTTTGTGTACGTTTATGGCGTGAAGTGCTGTAAAAACCTGAAATGCAAAACGTCACCACAATAATGGCTTACAGCCATTGCTCACAACCTTCTATTGAGTGATTTACTCCGATATAATGCCACAAATAAAGCTTGTCACGGACTAATTGCAACCAAGATGGCCTGATGGTCTAAACAACTCCCAAGCTATGAGTCACTTCCAAAACTTTTCATTTACTCTTTACAAAAAGACCTGAAGTCAGAATGCAGAAGATCCACTGAGTAATTGCAGGTTTTGCACTTTCTATTAGTATCTCATAAAGATTAGCACCATGCCTCAGCCCAGCACTTTGATCAGCCCACTGCTTTTGTTCTTCTGTTTAAAGTTCTGTTGACAACATGGATCCAATAGCCTGAAGCACTAGAAGAAAATGAATAGGCCATCAGCTATGCAAAAAGAAAAAAAAGTGCTCCAGTGCCGTTTCTCCACCTTAATCCCTGGAGATCACAAACAGCATAAGGAAGGGTGAATGGAAAAAGGGAGAGGCACTTTGAGGGGCAGATGACAAAGAAGATAAATAAGAGAGAAAGGAAAAGGAAAAATGAGAAGAATGTGAGGCATAACAGAAGTAACTGAAACACCAAGCAGAACAAAAAACAAGTGAACTGAAAGGTTCAGGGTTGCAATCAGAACCAAACAAGCTGTCAGAATGTGCAAGTGTTACTTTATCAATGTAGTAGTGTTTCTGACTCTGCCAACTTATAATTTATACAAAGGACTAGTTGGATTTATGGATGATTTTGGAAAAGGGTGATTCAGTACAATTCATTAGCCTAGCTTAATGAAACTTAAATTGGTATTCTGCAAAGAGAGATGGCCACATGCAACAGAGCCACATAAAGAGGAGGTAAAGCATGAGTGAAACCTGTCAGTAGTGCTGTCTTCACATCAGCTGTGTGAAAGTTATTTTAAGTTCAAACAATAAAAAGCAAAACAGCCAAGTGTAATTTATGCAATGCCAGAGAGTGTGAATACCATTTTTTAAATGACAAATGTGCATTTTGCCAAATGGATAAAGATGGCAAGATTAGGCACTACATTAATTCATTAAAAGTTTAGTCATTTATGAGAGAAAATGAGACATGGGACTGTTATCAGTAGATACTCAGAGTTAAGGTATCTGACAAAGTTTTTTTGAGCCATCCCTCGTATAAAACACAACTATGCATGGTGTTACAACAACATGTAATCAGTCAAATACTGCATAATGACAGAGTCAATGAATTCTGTAATATCTGACAGTATACTTTTGTCAGAATGTGGAAAATATCTTCAGGGTAAAATCCTAGGAAGAGGATTTAGAATAAGGAAATATTTATGTCTGCACACTGTAAAGTAATACACAGACAAAGTGCCATCAGAACATCTGGGCATAAAACAATTAGCGCACACTGAAAATGAGCACAATGCCAGTGTACAAAACCGCCCACCGATATGAGGAGCCAGTCATACAAGGCAGCTCTCAATGCATAAGAGGCCATTTGTCCTCAAGTTTTAAATAACACCGGAACAACCAAAATAAACAAAACTTAGATACATTTTGTTATCACAAAGGTTCTGTGTAAATGAAGGCCCATTTTAAACTATTTTACCTTTATTTGAAGAACGTCTGCTAAACTTCAGTCTTCCTGTGGCAACACTGCTGACATATTGCGTTCTATATGTGTAAATGATGCCATCAGCATTCTAATCATAGGCTGAGTGAACAATGCCCAGTCAACTGCACTGTCAGACTAGTCACTGAACTACACAGTTTGTGAGAAAATGATATCATCTCTTTTGGTCTGTATCTTTTCACATCATCTTAAGAGTCCACCACATTAAATAAAAAAAAATGATCAGAAGTTCTTAGAAAATAACATGAATGATGCAAAATGATTTTCAGTGTCTCACCTCCATTGAGGCTGGCCTCCACAAACACTCGTATAGCTCTAACACACAGTTCAAAGTTGTCAGGGGTGACATGGGCAGCATCTCGGACGATAAAAGAAAGCGTTTCCACACACTTGATGAGAGACTTTGTGTCGTGCTGGCCAAGGTCTTGACCCAGCGTCAGACTGTACTGGTTGACTAGTGGGTGATTCAGCTGAGCTTTTGACCCGACTACAGGGGTCTTACTGATCTCCAGGTCATCTTTACCAACCTATGGAAAAAATAACAGAGATAAAACTATCAGAATTTGATCCAATGATTGGAAGATCTAACAATCAAAAATGGGGAAATACACATACAAACCCGAATTCCCAAAAAGTTGGGACGTCCTTTAAATTTGAACAAAATGAAAACTAAAAGACTTTCAAATCACATCAGCCAATATTTTATTCAAAACAGAACATAAATAACATAACAAATGTTTGAACTGAAAAATAGAATTTTATGCACAAAATGAGCTCATTTCAAATTTGATGCTTGCTACAGGTCTCAAAATGATTGGGACAGGTAGCATCTCCTCTTCTTTTCAAGACAGTTTGAAGACGTCTGGGCATTGAGGTTGTGAGTTTCTGGAGTTTTGGCGTTGGAATTCGGTCCCATTCTTGCCTGATATAGGTTTCCAGGTGCTGAGTTCATGGTCGTCTGATGTATTTTTTGTTTAACGATGCACCAAATGTTCTCTATAGGTGAAAGATCTGGACTGCAGGCAGGCCAAATTCAGCACCCGGTGTCTTCTCTGACGAAGCCATGCTGTTGTAATAGCTGCAGTATGTGGTTTTGTATTGTGCTGCTGAAATACACAAGGCCTTCCCCGAAACAGACGTCATCTGGAGGGGAGCATATGTTGCCCTAAAACCTTTATATACCTTTCAGCATTCATAGTTCCTTCCAAAACATGCAAGCTGCCCATACTGTATGCATTTATGCACCCCCATACCATCAGAGACGCTGGCTTTTGAACTGAACACTGATAACACGCTGGAAGGTCTCCCTCCTCTTTAGCCCGGAGGACGCAGCTTCCGTGATTACCAACAAGAATGCCCAATTTGGACTCGTCTGACCATAGAACAATTTCCCACTTTGAAACAGTCCATTTCAAATGAGTCTTGGCCCACAGGACACGACAGCGCTTCTGGACCATTTTCAAATATGGCTTCCTTTTTGCATGATAGAGCTTTAGCTGGCATCTGAAGATTGAACTTTCTTGTTTTTTCAGCCATTTGTGCCTTTTTGGGACCTGTAGAGGGCATCAAATTTGAAATGAGCTCATTTAGTGGATGAAGGTGTACATTTTCCCAGTTTGAACATTTGTTATGTTATCTATTTTCTGTTGTGAATAAAATATTGGCTCATGTCTTCATGGCTTCATTTGAAAGTCTTAGTTTTCATTTTGTTCAAAGAACGTCCCAACCTTTCCAGAATTCGGGTTGTAATTCCATGATGCATTTAATTTTGTATGTATGAGGTTGTGTGCGCTAACCACAAGCCATCCACTGCTTGCTACATCCACATCAGTTGTGGAGCGAGGGATCCGGGTCTTGCTGTGTTCAGTATAGACTTCCGAATCAGATGTGTAGCCGCGGTCTAAACTCACTTCACTGGGATGATGAGATGATAGTTCACTATCTGACTGGGCACCTGGAATAAAATGGCAACAATTACAATTTCATTTAAATTCATTCCATAGCATTTTTATGTTTATTTATATATGCTGTTTTCTACACAGAGGCTTGTTACAGATGTAAAGCGTAGACAAGAGCTCACCCATTGCGCTGCTGATCTCAAATACTGGATGGTTAAAAATTTAAAGCTAATGAAGAATTTACTGATTCTTTTACAATGTCCCAAACTTTTGAGGCACCACAGTCCCTCCCTTTTTGGTTTGAGAGCTCATCAAACAATTGGGCATGGTTTTGTATATTGATCTGAAGTTCTAAAAGCAGATATCTAAATCTCAAGGACTGCCACCTAATGACTTAAAGCTACACTATATGGTAAAAATTACTGTGTCTGCTCTATACTACACTTACAGGAGCTTTTATGACATGATGCACCTAAATGTAAAAGAAAGTCTCGTTTTAAATATTGGACACAATCACATTTAAAGTAGTAAACTCTAAACCACAAGAGGAAAAAAAACTCCACATCTTATGTCAAGAAATCATGACACTGGCATTAGGTTAGTCAAGAATTAAAAATATAGTGGTCACATGTCTGAGAGGACTACTGAACCTGTGTCGCTGTCAGCTGTAGTGGAGGTGAGCTGGAAGGAGGCAGGAGGTTTCACTCCAGCTCCAATGCACTCCAGCAAGGAGAAGAGTGTGTACCAGTCATCTGTACAGTGGATGTTGGCTGCATTAGTCTTCAGCAGCTCATGAAGGCCATAGGCCACCTCCCTACTGACCCGAGAAAGGACGTGAGGTTTCATCATCAGTAAAAGACGTAGGGACAGAAGAACCTGTGGAAGTACAGGGAGAGACAAGAACATAGCATTCTTAAGAAACATTTAAGCAGGCTACACCACCATAGTAAACTTCAGCTACTTTTCAGTTGGTTTTGAACTCCTTTTCCATAGTTAAGGTAATATTTTTATCTTTGGAGGTTGAAAGGATTTAGTGGTGGAACAAAACTTTAGTGCTTTTTAGATCTAAAAGGGTTTCTCTTTTTGCTTACATTGTATTTTTCTGAAGTACTTGATAATCTGATTCTGTGCCTCCACAACTAAAAACAACCCGCTGCAGGAAATAACTCTTGTACAGAGAAAAAAAATTGAACTCTTTCTACTATTTGTGTATTGGTACATCTCTATTCAGTATACTGTAACGCCCAGAGACAAATATTACAAATATGTCTCTGAAAGTAAATGACTTTATTTTATGCCATTAAAAAGTATGTTTCTTACAACCAAGCAAATGGACACAAAATGAACACAAAAGCAAGGTGAAAATGTGAAGCTAATGTAACCAACTAATATAAGATCAAGCAGCATTATCCGTACACATATCATGAAGTCTTTTATTAGACACAGCAGACATCATAATTAGTGTTCAGACAGTGTGCTACTCAAAAAAGTCAGACAGATACAAACACCAACATCTGTAACATTTAGTACAAATACTGGCTCTGACAGGCTAAATCACACTGCAGGTCAAAGTTTAAATGATAGCGCACGTCAGTTTTATTGTCAGAAACTGTTTGACCTATATAAACTGATATAAAATAAACTAAAATTCCACCACCTGACCAATTTCACTGTGTCCCCTTTATGCTTGTCATACCATAGAAAGATTGGTTTCAGGTTTCATTGTACATTTAACTTGCAAACAGTCAGGTCAGAGGATTTAGGTAACTATTAATAAGTCCGAACTTATTTTAGATCATTCTACTGGGTCAACAATGTCATCAATAACGCTATGTGAAAACTGCAGGGTTGATAGGCACTCTAGAGACTGGTGCGCTATGACAAAAACAAATGTGCAGATCCAAAAACAACCTTTGTTAGATTCATAGTGTACTTCCGATTATCCAAGTGTATTGACCACAAAAAACCAGTTCATTACTGGCACTATTGGCTTTCATCAGCAGTGCAATTCCATATTGTGAGCTGGGCCATGTCTCGGTCTCACTGCTTAGGACATTAAACATCATGTTCTATTTTCTGACAAAAGCGCAACGTCAGGTTCTGAGACAAAAAAAAAGGCTGTTGGGATCAATTTAACATGTGCTTTTTAAAAAGGCTTGGTCATGAAGGTTGAGGTGGAAACAGAATGCTGACACCTCTGTGCTAAGCACTGCAACAGATGGAAATCAAGAAAAGACTAGACAACCCACCTTCAGAGGCTGCATGACAAAAAAGACTTAGTTGGCTATCACTTGGAAAACTAGACATAATGTCTTTTGCCCACAAAAGACAATATCCTCAGTCTAGGGCCGATGCCAATGGGAACCCATTATGAAGGCATATCTGTTCTTTGTATTTAGTTATTGCAATAAAGTTGCAAATCCCTATGGCTGATGCTGCGGTGGTAAGACCAAGTCAAAACCATAATTCCTCCAGGCTTTCATCTTCTTCTTCTTTCAGCTGCTCCCGTTAAGGGTCGCCACAGCGGATCATCTGCCTCCATCTCATCCTATCCCTTGCATCCTCTTCCCTCACACCAACCCTCTGCATGTCCTCCTTCACTACATCCATCAATCTTCTCTGTGGTCTTCCTCTTCTCCTCCTGCCTGGCAGCTCCATCCTCAACATCCTTTGTCTAATATGTCCACTATCCCTCCTCTGAACATGTCCAAACCATCTCAGCCTTGCCTCTCTGACTTTGTCTCCAAACTTCTCAACTTCAGCTGTCC
>VUQH01081637.1:0-11145 GCA_015106775.1 Etroplus canarensis | reverse complement strand
GGAGCCCGCCTGTTGTCTTGGGTTGTGGGCTTCGGGGGGGCTTGTGGTGGTGGGGGCCATCCCTGGGCTGGATGGCCGGCCCCCTTGGGAGGGCCTGGGTGCGGGGCCTGGGTGCCCTGGCGTCCCTGGGCTGCTCTCCCGGGTGAGTCTCTTCTCCCTCCTGTGTGTGTGTGTGGGGGGGGGGGGGGGGGGGGGGGGGGGGGGCTGGGGGCTCAGGGCCCTTCAGGAGTGATGGTCGGGGGTGTCTGTGAGCTCCGCCAGTCAGTACGTTTCAGTCAGCGGGTCGGTGCCCCCGTTCCTCACCTCTGTTAGTCCTTCAGTGATAAATTGTGTTTTTATGAGGACATTTGACCCGTGTGTGCGTCCGCGTTTTGACCCGTCCACTCCACCCACCGTACCTCTCCATACACACATGTTGCTCACCGTCTTCAACCGTCACCCTCCTCTTACCTCACGCTCGATTTTAAAGAGAGGAGGCAGGTTTCAGATGTCCTCCTCTTAAAAAATGCCTTGAGCTGGTGGGCCGCACAAGCACGTTCACGTTGCTGCTATGTCATTCATCTCAGTCTGACCAATAGGATGCGGGGCAGTATCCCGCTCCGCGTCACGCAGCTTTAATGAGAACCAGCCTCTTGTGGGTGAAACATTTCTTTAACATCAGCCTCTCTGAACTCTCTGACCCTCTTCCTTTTGTTTCTCTCTCGAGAGTCGAAGGAGTTTTTGCACTTCTGTGAAACATCGACTGCGGCAGCTCCATTCTGCGTGTTAAAACACCACATTATGCAACACTGTTACAAGTGGATCAGAGCGAACTCTAGCCAATCACAATATGTCACTTTCCGTTTTATTGACTTGTTCTCTGAAGTACCGGCAACCAGGGGACAAGAAAGTAATCATTCAAACCAACATATCCTCAACTATTCATAGTTTTCATCAGAAAAGCCAGTTTTGCTTTTGTCCAAATGTCAGGGTTAAGGCGGGGTCGAGGGTCTCACCTATGATGACTGAGACCTCAGATGGTTGAGGAGCCAAAAAGAGGTCCTTACATTTTTGAAGGCAGTTATAAAAAACCTCAAGCCTGCTTCTAATCACCACACTTGGACTTTTGTGTTGTTCCTGCTTTTGTCCGCAGGTTTTCCCAGGCTGCAGTTCTCCTTCCATGGCGTCCCTCAGCAGTGATGTTCCCATCCTGTCCTGCGGCGGTTTGGCTAAACGCTGGCTGGTCCCCGGCTGGAGGATGGGATGGATCCTTATCCACGACAGGAATGAGATATTTGGAACTGAGGTATGACCTCCTCAGCGCAAAAAAAAAGTGAACAGGAAGACCGGAGTGGATTAACCTGGAAATGCCAAACCTGAAGTTATTAGCAATATCTGAAACCTCTTCTGATGTTTTTAACTGAGGGGTGTCTCAGCTTGGGTGTGGTGGTGGTGGTGTCGGGGGGGCGGGTGCTGACTCACCGTTTCGGTGCTTAAACCCAGTAAAAATTGCCACGTAGATTTGACCGTTACATTTACCTGACCCGTCACTCCGCCTCAGATTCGACAGGGCCTGGTAAAACTCAGCCAGCGTATTCTAGGAGCCTGCAGCATCGTCCAAGGAGCGCTGGAGAGCATCCTCAACGACACGCCTCAAAGCTTCTACGACAACACCATCAGCTTCCTCAGGGTAAACCAGGGAAATCGTTTCAATACATGCGTATATTTCTAATATCATTCTACTTTTTTATCCTGACGAACATTCACATTTAAGCTTTTTAACAGTTCAGTTTTTTCTTGCGTCCTTGGTATTTTTATGTTTCTAATTCTGACTCAGATCACGCAGTAATGCACATCACAAGACGCTCGACTGAATGGTTTCTCTTTTTTACTTCCTCAGTCCAACTCTGAGATTTGTTACAGCGAGTTGTCCACCGTCCCCGGCCTGAACCCCGTCATGCCGTCCGGAGCCATGTACCTCATGGTCAGTACAGAATGTCCGTGCTTTGTCTTCAAAATGTTTGTATCACGGTGGCTTTGGGGTTAAAGGGAAACTCCACTGATTTTCCACAGTGGTGCATGGAAACCCTCCTTTCTTCTTCTTTTGGCTGCTCCCCACCTTCTGCCTCCATCTCACACCAACCCTCTGCATGTCCTCCTTCACTACATCTATCGACCTTCTCTGTGGTCTCCGTCTTCAACATCCTTTGTCTTATATGTCCACTATCCCTCCTCTGAACATGTCCAAACCATCTCAGCCTGAGCTGTCCCTCTGAGGGGCTCATTTCTAATCCTGTCCATCCTGGTCACTCCCAGGGAACATCTCAACATCTTCCAGCTCCACCTCCTGTCTTTTATAAACCTTCCCTTTCACTCTTGCTGCTATCCTTTTTTTTACCGTAACGTATTCTTTTATATTTAAGAGGAAGTGTTGTGTGTTTCTGTGCTTCAGGTTGGGATTGACATGGATCACTTCCCAGATTTTAAGAACGATGTGGACTTCACCGAGCGGCTGGTGACCGAGCAGTCTGTCTTCTGTCTGCCCGCTTCGGTAAGACGCCGTCACGTTTCCTCTCACTGTTTGTCCTTTTGTCCCCACGCAGAAATATCACTGAACTCCGTCCTTTCTGTCCTCTGCCAGGCGTTCGAGTATCCCAACTTCTTCCGCATTGTGGTGACGGTGCCAGAGGAGATGATGGTGGAGGCTTGCTCCCGGATCAGGGAGTTTTGCCAGCGTTACTATCGGCCCCCCAGCCGTGACAGCAATGACCTGGACCAGTGAAGCTACAGAGCTGCACCGGTCTGACGGCTGCTCTCCAGTCACATGTACTGACCTGGAATCAGCTTTGAAATCCCACCATGATATTACCTTTGAAATTTAGTTGTAAAAAAAAAAACTACCATGGCATGGCAAAAAGCATGTAGCAGCAAATCTAACGGTGTAATTTTTTAATGTAAACTCGATGAAATGAACAGATATTTATATTTTATACTGGCAACTTGTATTAACCTGTACTTGTGTATTTATATAATTTTTATAACACTTTTCATGCCTCTTTCATATAATCTGCAGAATGATAGTTTATGCTTACAATGGAGGAAGTGAATATATGTTTGCATATCCATTTTTATAAGCATTGTGTACTTATAATCTCCTGCATGTGTTGCATGCATGCATGCATGCATGAGCATGCTCTTTATCACAACGATCCCTGTATATTTTAAAATGGTAATGGTGTAGTCGCAGTTTTGTAGTATTGTTAATCGCCTCCCAATAAACCACGCTGGTGTAACAGATGTAAGAAAACATCATTTGACTACAAGTTCAGCTTCCATATTAAAGTACATTTGGGACACAGACATAAAAATGCAATGTTTTAAAAATAAAAATAAAAAGTAGAAGTGACACCTTTTGCCTGAGAAAGACATCTAATATCTCCCAGACCAGGGCCAGTGCCTTTGTGGGAGAACCTGGGTCAGATCCAGGTAAACTCGGAAAAAAACAAGCTGATGTGTGGACCAGGTCTGAATGGAGTGTGTCACTGTTAGTGCAATAAAAGCTGGAAAAAGGAACATGAACTCTGGGGAAGAATCCAGATTGACTGCTGGATCAGACCCAGATTCATTTTGTTTCTATGTCTTCATGTGGACTTGGGACTTTTTCACTACTTGGTAGCTATACCGGAACGTCAGTGACGTAGTAACGCATCCAGCTCCCTCACAGTTCTCAGGTTACTGTAATGTGTGAAGCTCAGAAAGAAAGGAAGAAGTTCTCTTGTTATTTGTTTGTTTGCAGAAAGTAATGAGAATCAAAATCCACAAGCAGTCATATCCTGGACAAATTCATGTGGTTTGTCACCAAATGAAAATCGGGTTCAGGAGTGTTATGACTGCATGGTCAGTAGCAACCATGGCCATACAAAGCATTAACATGTGAACACATCAGCATGTCATTGTCACAACTGCAGGTGATACAAGGACCAACTGAAAGGCAGGGGTATAAATACACTCAGGCTGATAACTAATGAGCAACAGGAGGGAGAGGAGCACAGGTGGGAACAATCAGGGAATCAGGGGAGACAGGAAGCAGTGCTAAACACAATATGCATGATAAAGAGGACTATCAACGTAAAACAGGAAAAACGCATTGAACAAAATTATACATAGAGACTCAAAGGCAACATGCAGGGGAAACACAAGGGAGGCAGGAGCAATGACTAAAACATAAGAAAGTCAGGACACAAATGAAAACATGACCTGAAATCTAAGAAACTAAAACCAAAACAACAAGAGAACAACAACATGACATCCCAGAATAAATCCCAACCAGAGCATACTAACAAAACCTAAACATCAGAAAACTTATTACTAAGGATCTTAACAGAGGAAACATGAGGTGAGCATAGAAACTCACACTTGAAGACATAAAGAGGAGTAAACTGATAATCCTAAGGAAATAGGAACAGGGACCTCAAAACATGCAAACAGCAGACAGAGGATACAGCTCACAACAGGAATATACTAAATAACACAATAAAATCAAAAAAGAGCACAAAACCCCACGGGTCACAACCAAACCTTCCTAACATGGGAGTCAACCAGTAGGACCACATGATCATGACCAATAAGATCATGTTTGCAACATGTGTGGAAAAGTGATATTTCAAGCTATCACAGCAGCAGCAGATCTACCATCTAAAAGAGAAGCATCACAGGGGCACAACAGGAACAGTGAATACAGGACTAGTGACAGAGTGACGATTCACGTTCAAGACATTATTAAGCCATAAATAAACCTGATGAAAGCATTTATGTATGGATGGCAGAGGAGCACACACACTCAGCTGATGTACACTATAATCCAGGCCAGTTCTCTTAGGAGTAGCAGTTCTTGTGAAACTGGGAAAACGCCCCATAAAAGGACAAACATGACTTTGACCTGGAACAGAATTTGGATGAAGACCCATCAGGTAATCACTGTGTGTAAATTTAATTAAAATCTGACCAATACTGTAGCAGCTTTTGTGAATCGTGGACGAACGACAGATGCCTCACCGTGACATTAGCTCACTATTTCGTTAACCAGATGAGCTAAAAACTAGACACTGAAGTGATGTTTGTTTCATACATATAAAATATTTTCCAGTGTAACATTATTCATATTTATGTGACATGGCTGAAATTAAATATCCACTGCTCTGGGGGGTATACACATGCCAGGTTTTTAAAGCTTCTCAAAATCCTTCATGACTTCCTGGGATAATGTTGCAAATCTTTACAGTGACACAGCCACGTCCAAACCATTACTGCACACTTTAGTCTTGGAGATACAATAAAAACCGGAATAAAATATATAAATACAAAGAAAAGAGAAGACCATCTGAAAAATGGATGCACTAGAAGTGCTCAGATTGTTCTGCAACTGCGCAGTAAGTTGATGCAATGTCTCCATCTAATGTTGCACTGGTTGCATTACAGCTGTGTGTGTGTATTAAAAACACTCATACACCACAGCTAGTCATGAAAAGCTAGCAGAGAATGAATGCAGTGATCTGCGTAACATGGATGAACCTCTCAGCGACTGCAGGAATATGAGTACGAAACGCTTCCGACTTTATTTTTTAACGTGAAACGAGTTTGTCAAACTCCTGACGGCTGACAGTCATCTGAGATCGATTTTATTCTCGAGCCTAGCATGAACAGGTCATCACACTGAACTGCAGAGAAGTGAAGATCAGTTGGACCAATGAGGTGTCAGAAATGAGCAGGGCATCATGGGAAGTCCCTCAGCAGCCTGACCCTATAGAACTGGGGTGTCCAAACTTTTTAAAGCGTGGCAGATTTATCAATGGAAACACACCCAAGCGCTCCCACCATTTTCTCGGCAGTCTTTAATAAACTCACCGTCTGTAAATTGCGTGTTATGTTCAGCAGTTAACATGGCCGCTTCGTCGCCTGCTTTGGTGATGCGTTCATCTGAATCATGGACCTGTTTTGAGGCCAAGGCAGCTTCAGGCTGCTTTAGTTTTCAGGCCGGTCACACACAGTAGCATGTTTGGTCTGTGCAGTGAACTCTTCATGCATGGCAGTACTGTCTTGGCAAAATTAAGCAACAGTTTTGGGTTTCAGTGAAAAAATGTTACAGTTTCCATCCACAGCCCTCATTATTTACTTTCCTCTTGTTTAAGACTGCAAAGAGGATGAAACTATCCAGAAACGTGCGACATCGATCAAATGGTGCTTCCACCGCGACGCGAATAGAGAAATTCCATTTTCACTTGTATAATTTAGACATTTTTATGACTGTGCTGACAGGCCATAAATATTATCACTAAAGGCCATAAAAATCTGACCTTGGGCTGTGATTGGCCCTTGGGCTGAACTTCGGACATTTCTGCTAGAGAAGCAAAAGTAAAGTAATATTCAGGCGCCTCCTCTCCTCTCTGAGAGTGAAGTGCTCTATTGGGGTAATATGAGACCGTGAAGTCTTTAAGAGATGAAGATATGATAATGTCTGATCATTCAGGGCTACATATACCACCTCCAAAGCACCCCAGACCATCACACTGCCTCCACCATGCTTGACTGATGGTATTAAGAAGTGTTCTTGCATCTTTTCATTTGTCCTGCGTCCCACAAATGTTCTTCTCTTTGGTCTGAAGACCTCAAACGTGGACCTCAAATTTGTCCATAACACCTTCTTCCAGTCTTCCAGTGTCTGTGCTCTTTTGTCCATCTCAGTCTTTTCTTTTTATTAGTCAGTCTGAGATGTGGCTTTTTCTTGGCAATTCTGACATGAAGTCCAGCATCCTAAAGTCGCCTCTTCACTGTTGATGCTGACAGGTACTATTTAGTGCTGTTGCCAGTTGACAACCTATGAGGTGTCTTTGTCTTAAACTACACACTCTTTGATATTTGTCTTCTAGCACAGTTGTGCATCAGGGCCTCCCTCTCCTTCTTCTGTCCTTGTTAGAGCCAGTTTGTGCTGCTCTTTGAAGGAAGTAGTTAATATCACGGTAAGAGATTTTAAGTTTTCTTACACTTTCTCACATTGAATAGCCTTCCTTTCTAAGCACAACAACAGACTGATGGGTCTCTAAAGAAAGTTCTTATTTTCTGGCAATTTTGAGCCTGTAAACAAACAAACTGCTGATGCTTCAGATACTAAACTAACTTGAAGAACGTCGTGCTCCTTTTTTTGCTTCCTTATTAGTTCAACGGTTTTCAGCTGTGCAACACAATTACCATATGGTTTCCTAATGATCAACTGGCCCTATAAAATGATTGACTTGGATTAGCAGCCATACCAGGCAATGGATGCAGAGGACTGACAGTTGCTGATTACAGACCTCTGTGAAAAATGTAGATCAATTTGCAAAATGCATTAAAAAGCTGTGCATTAATGCAGTATCACCATCTAATGTTGCAATGGTTACATTTCAGTTGTTGCTTTTTTAAAGTCAGGCCTGGCTTGTGTGTGTAGGTGTGTGTGTGTGTTGCTACCATTATGAGCACAGCGACCTTTGCAACATGTTCCTCTTCACCTACTATTTACACATAAATACTTCATGGCTGCGGAGTTCTCCGCACGTTGTCCAATAATTAACTTTTGGCCTGATAAGGTAGAAAGGAAAAGAAAATAGTGGGTGGCAGGGAAGACAAAAAGAGTCAGTGAAGGTCAAACACATGAGATATAGTAAAATCTGCAAAGAAAAAGGAAGGACACTGACTCAGCAAAAGCCGTCCGAAGGGAGAAAGAGGAAGAGGAAAGCTGTGACGCTGCATGTGAACCAAGCTGCTTCTCTGGCTGTTTTTCTCTCACTGCTGTGAAATGTACTCTGTGGACGACGCTCAGGTGGCCAGGGCCACTGAGCTGAACGACGGCTCCCGAATGCCACTGCTGGGTCTGGGGACATGGAAGGTAGTCTCATTCATATCTCTGCATTTTACTACGCATAATTATTCAGGTGTTCTTCTGTTTTTTGGACACATTGTGGCTATATTATTATGAATAATGTTTGATAATATTTGCTTTACAAGTACATGCATTTAAAAAATGCATTTCTGGATATTTGTGAAGGGAGGGGATTAAACAGACTGAATTCTGGTTGGCAGATTTTTTGTCCACCAGGAAAAGTGATCAAGGTCTTGTGGATCAAGTGTAAAAATAATAAATATGGATCCTAACAGCAGTTTGGTGATAGTGCTCTTAATATTATATATTGACATACATTTGATGGACCACCAGCTTTATAACACAGTAAGAGGATTAGAAGGAACAGCGGCCGTCAGAGAGAAATTCGTGATGCGAGAACCAACAACTTTGTTTTGCGAACATCACTTTACTGACAGCATTTGCTTAAATATAATTCATACATACAATGAGACAAAAAGTGAACATAGGATAACATCCATCCATCTGTCCATCCATCCGTCCATCCATCACTTTTCCGGGAGTCCGGGTCACAGATGCAGCAGTTCGAGCAGAGAAGCTCAGACTTTCCTCTCCCCAGCCACCTCCTCCAGCTCTTCAGGGGGGACACCAAGGCCTTCCCAGGCCAGCTGGGAGACATAGTCTCTCCAGCATGTCCTGGCTCTACCCCGTGGTCTCTTCCCAGAGGGACGTGCCTGAAATACCTCAACTGGCTCCTTTGGATGTGGAGGAGCAGTGGCTCTACTCTGAGTTCCTCACCCTGTCTCTGAGGGTGAGTCCAGCAACCCTGTGGAGAAAGCTCATTTCATGATCGCATTCTTTCATCATTACCCAAAGTTGACGACCACAGGTGAGGGTAGGAACGTAGATCGAGCAGTAAATCAACAGCTTTGCCTTAGAGCTCAGCTTCCTCTTCAACGCGACAGACCGATACAACGTCCACATCACTGCAGACGCCGCTCTGATCCATCTTCTTCCCCAGGGGTCACCACAGCAGACTAATCCACATTGGTAATTTGGCATATGTTTACACTGGATGCCCTTCCTGATGCAACCCTCCATGGTGAGAGAGGCTTGTGTCCTCACCTGGAATCGAACCAGGGACTGTTCGCTTGCCTGGCGAATGTGTGAACCATACAAGCCAACAGATCATTTGACAAAACAGAAACTGAAATAGCAGTAGACTGTCGAGGGTCACAGCATGTGTGGAGAGGGAGGACCCAAATGCCGGATATTAGGAAGCCAGGTGAAGGACGTCAAAGTGAGCTTTATTACACAATAAAAGTAACCCTAACAACAAGGACTTGAGTTTGGCGTGGAAGAACTTGACTGTCCTGCTCAGAACCCTGACCTTAGCCCATCCAACACATTTGGAGTGAACTACAATGGAGAGTGCAAGCCAGGCCGTCTCACCTCATCAATGCTGCTCTGGAGCATTGATGAGGTGAGATGTTTGAATGGACAAAATGACTGGACAGACACACTTCAAAATCTTGCAGAAAGCCTTCCCAGAGGAATGGAAGCGGTTATAGCTCAAAAAGGGGGACCGACTCCATATTAATGCCCATGGATTTAGAAGGGGATGTCATACAAGCTGCTGGAGGAGTAATGTGTGGGTGGCTCAATACGTCAGTGTCAGCTTTAGTTTCTTCTGAGCGCGGGGTTCCTTCTAACATTCACTCAAAAGTGAAATAAAATGAGAAGTTCAGACGTGGCTCAGATCTGATTGAAAGCCTGAGGTGGAGATGAGATGTCTGTCAATACGAACAGCAAAGAGGTGATGAGGACAAGAAGATTATGATACATTTTCAAATTTGTTGCAAAAATCACTCATTCAGTAAATTTTAAAGAAGCACCGTTTGACTGAATGGCATCTCTAGGAAGGACGCAGTGTCCCCTGATGCCTGACAATCCCCTAAACTTTGCACTGTGTGTTGAAAATGTTTCCTACGCTGATGTGAAGGCACTCTCTAACTCTACTGTCCCGCTGCAGTCCTCTCATCTGCCCCCGACCTCAATCCAGGGCGCGGTAGAGACTGCCATCGCAGCTGGCTACCGACACATAGACACCGCCTTCAGCTATGAAAACGAGAAGGACATCGGGAAGGCTCTGCGCTCCAAAATGCAGCAGGGCATCATCCGGCGTGAGGACATGTTCATCGTCAGCAAGGTGGGACAGCTGGTGTTAGAGTTGGGACAGCATGAGGAAGAGTCGCATCGTCTTCTTTTTTCCTTTGCCCTTTTTAAGTTGCAAAAAGAATAAAAACCGACATAAAAATGACCCTTTTCCAAATAACATCTGTATGTTTTCTTATATTTCTGAAGTGCTAACTTGCTGTCCTGTTCTTTACAGCTGTGGTGCACCTACCACGCCCCAGAAGACATCCCTGTGTGCCTCAATAAGTCGCTAAATGATCTCCAGCTGGACTACCTGGACCTTTATCTTATCCATTTCCCTGTTGGACTAAAGGTTGAGCACATGAGTTACCATCTTGACTGCCCCTTATTCTGCCATCCCTCTGTCTGAGGTCAGGAGGAGAGGATTTCACTTGAGCTAGGGTTAATCTTTTGGACTAGCGGAGCTGCGGGAATCAACCATGTATGGAAGTTTCAGTCAGAAAAATTGGAGATAAAGCAGATCTAAGCTAATCACTACCCATCCCAGGAAGTCACTTTCATAATTAACATTTTGGGTGAAATATAAATGAGCAAAAAGTAAATACCAAGCAAACCCTTGTTTTTCCCCACCAATCAGAGAACCAGCAACCTTTCCATAAAACTCAAGGTCAGTGTGCACCACCAAGATGGATTTTAAATCCAAAAATTCAAAATGTTGACTCTCAGCTTTAATTCAAGGGCATTGACAAAAGAATTATTCCTTCAGTTTCATGGCCAGGAGAGGAACGTTTCCTCATTATTCCATGACAAACTGAGCAGATCAAAGATCTGGAGCTGATTCCAAGTGTTGAACTTTCATTCAAACAAGCAGCGGCCAAAGGCAGAGACCCACAAACAAGCAGCGACTGAAGGCAGAGACCCACAAACAAGCAGCGACTGAAGGCAGAGACCCACAAACAAGCAGCGACTGAAGGCAGAGACCCACAAACAAGCAGCAACTGAAGGCAGCTGCAGTAAAAGCCTGGCAGAGCATCTCAAGTGAAGAAACACAGCATTTGGTGATGCCCATGGGTTCTAGAGATCCAAGTTTTTAAAACAGTCCTTAGATTTAAAAT
>VUQH01081635.1:0-15383 GCA_015106775.1 Etroplus canarensis | reverse complement strand
GTATGCAGTGTTTTCTAATAATATTGCCTAAGGGAAGCATGTATAACATAAAGAGTACTGGTCCCAGCACAGAACCATGTGGGACTCCATGACTGACTTTTGTGTGTGAGGAAGACTCCTCATTTACACTCACAAATTGGAATCTGCCAGATAAATAAGACTCAAACCAGCGTAATGTATTCCCTTTAATACCAACGGAGTATTCTAGCCTGCTTAGTAAAACATTGTTGTTGTCAGTTGTTTCGAATGCTGCACTGAGGACTTGAAGAACAAGCACAGAGACGAGTCCACTGTCAGTAGCCATGGGAAGATCATTAGTAACCTTCACTACTGCTGTTTCTGTGCTGTGATGAACTCTGCTACTGATCACACTTGAATTTTTGAAATGAAAGGAATGTTGGTGTGAAGGTGAAGAACGAGGATCCTATGCAGAAGCACGTTTAACAAGTTGTATTGAATACAGAGTGGTATGATATTGCAAGTGAGCGGGGATGGTTTTCCTGATGTGAGCGGGCCAGACTGGCTGAGTGAGTCCTTCCGTGTTCCTTTTCCGTGAGTTTGCAAAGCCCAAAGCGGGTCCGGGGTCCAAGAGCGCTGGGGTCTGAGTTGAGGGAAAAAGAGAGCAGCGGTCAGTTTAGGCAAGGTGGTCTGAGTTCTCAGCGTGAAGCTAAACACTTGGATCGCTAGCCGTGTGAGAGCTGCGAATGGCTTACGCGAGCATAAGCAACGATCCAGCGAAGAACAGATGCTCCGCAGCAGCATAAAAAGCCAACAGCTGAGCTCCAGCTGATGGGAAGCAGGTGTATCAGGAGGCGTAGCTAGTCTGCACAGCTGTGGCGGTAAAAGGTTGGTGGAGCCCAGCCCAGCCCGACAGAGGAGAGACAGAGAGAGAAGGGGTGGGTCCACACCAGGAGGACAGGGGACCATGACGGTTGGAAATCAGCCTGTAAGTATCTATGATGGCTGGATTGAGCAAAGGCTTTTTAAGAAGTGGTTTAATTCCAGGCACTTTAAAAGAATATGGCACACAGCCCGTTAATAAGGATAAACTGATGACATTCAAAACTGCAGCATTATTCAGTGGCAAGTCATCTTTGAACAGTCCTGCAGGGATGGGGTCGGACATGCACGTTGATGGTTTGAAGGAAGTAATTAGTTAATTCATTAAGTAGTTTTTAGCTCAGATGTGTTTCAGCGCAATGTATGAACATTTTCCAAACGTCCTACACAATCAGAACATATCACGTGTACTTGTGTTTTGTGATGGGTTTGGGCTATCATTGATATTTCAGCTCTGTGTTGAGTGCGGTTTGCTGTAAACAAGGTCAGGAAATACTACATTTAGATCAGTTAGCAAACGACCCGTTACAAGCAATAAAAGCCACGCATGTCATTAGTAATTGTGATTTACCTCTATTACAGCAAATTTAATTGACGATGTGCTATTTGCAATTTTTGTGAAATAATTTGTTTAAAAAGAAAAACCATTATCTAGATAAGAGTAGACAAAACTTGTATATCTTAAACAAAAATAAATGAAACAAGGTTTTTTCATCACTGCTGATGGTTTTTGTTTGGACTTAATTAAAAACTGAACACATTCATGTTAGGAAACACGAGCTGCGCAGAACAGATGCAGTATTCATGTCAGTTTATACGACACAAAGCCCATTAAAAGCAACGCCTGCTTTTTGCCTGTTTTGCTATTTGTGTTGCATATGTATTTCTTTAGTATTGTTGCTGCAGGTGTTAAAGGTGGAGTTTATTTAACTTTTTTGATATTCTGTTAGGTAGTTTAATCCTCTGTTGTGCATCATATTCTATAAAATAACCATGTTTTGTAGTGTGGGGGTCAACTGCGTCCCCTTTTGAAATCTGCATCAATGGTTGTGTTTAGAGTCAGGTCTTTATCAAAATTCAGAGGAACCATTAATAAGCAGTTATTTTTCTATAGCACTGCCAACCTTTTCAGTAATTATATGAGTTATAATTAGTATCATGTGCCCCGTATCAACATAGTTCCGGATGTGAGCATCAAAGGATATAGCATAAGTTTAGTCTCGAGAATCCCAAACAGATTGGAGTCATCCTTCCACCTCAGGCCTCAGTAGTCCAGATGAAAAATAAGCTAAAATTAGAAAATAATTGAGATGTGTGCTGCACACTTGCTGATGTGAATAAGAAGCAGCTGATGAGCGCAGCGTCGCACGTCCATCTCAGTTTGTTTTGATTGGAGTGGACTGCAAATGAATTGGTTAGGAGAGACCGAACGGAATCAGCTGCCAATGACAATTGGCTTAGACCGGCACTGATCCATGAGAGAGGCAGAAAGCACCCCGTCTTTGTACGGGTTCAGCTTCAATGTGTGTGTGTGTTTTGTAAGGGATTCAGTTAAGATCAAGTTAGCATTATTTGTATTTTTAGGAATGTGTGTTTTGGTGACTTTAGGTGAGTAGGCTTACTATAAATGCAAACTATGCCCATGTGTCATTCATGCATAAATATGTGGGTGTAGCTGATTGTATGTAAATTATAATCAGCCTAAGTGGCTTATTAGAATTCAAGGGTTGCTGACATACTAACGTGTCCTTACACATAGCAACAGAAGACTCGTGTTATGCACGAGTCTTTGCAAAAGTGACACATGAATGTTTCCACATTCCTCTAAATGAGGCAGCAGCTACATTTCCATTTTGTAGGTAGAGAACATGAGACCTTCTTCTTTAGTTCATCCAGGCTTATGCCAGGGCTGCCATCTGAAAAGTGTCTTCTGCACGTGCTTAAACAAAAAGCCTTGAGGTAACGCACATTATGGTAAAAACAGGTCATTACAGCGAAAATTCCATCCCTACTGATGCAAGGTGTGTAGGAGTGTGTGCCATTTTACCAGACAAACCCAGAGTAGACAGATTTTAACAGCTCAGTCCTTAATCTCCTCTAGGAGGCTAAATTAAACACACCCCCAGACTCAGTGTGTATGTTGTGTTTGAGTGCTCCCGTCTCACTTATTACTATTTCCTTCTTAAGTGTTGATCCCATAATCCACAAAAGCAGAGATGAAGGTGGTGGAAAAAAAGTAAAACACGAGAACTCGTGTTCAATTTCTCCAAAATTTAGACAGAAGGAGAATTATTAAGAACTGCAGAAATGGTCCTGACTTTCTTTAATTATGTATTTGGTTAAATAATAAATCAATACTCAGGGTATTGTGATGATTTCAAATATTTCTGTGAGCATTTAAAATAGTTTGGCTCGTCTTAATGAATGAAAAGTAGTTACTGCACTATGCATGACCCTTGGTGACCGCTGCTATGGGAGACACGAGCCAGACTCTTTACCTCAACCTAAAGCATTTTCAGAACAATTGGAATAAAACAAACAAAAAAAACCACATAATACACAGTCAGTTCTGAAAATAGTGATTAATTAATCAGCTGTGTTTCACCAATAGATTGCATAGAAGGTGAAACGTAAAGGCTAATGTTTGAAAACCTAAATTTGGACAAAAGTATTGAGCCACCCATACATTAACTGTACAGGAGGTTCTGTGGCATCCCTTTCTGAATCCATAGGCGTTATTATGGAGGTGCCCCCCCCCCCCATTGCATCTGTAACAGCTTCCACTCTTCTGAGGAAGCTTCAGGAAGATTTTGGAGCGTGTCTGTGAGAATTTTTTTGTTCGTCCAGTTCGACTCTGCGATGGTGGCATCCTTTTACAGTAGTGAGTGCTTCACAGCGACCCATTCTTTCACAAATGTTTGTAAAGGCAGCCTGCGTGGCTCTAGCTGCTTGATTATAGCTTCAACTTGTGCATAGCTGTGTGCCAACAAAATATTGATATAACAGGTTAGAACATGTTCTACTTCTGTGTTTCCTGGGAGAATGTGTAGCACAAAATATAATTTTTTTTTAAAAAAGGAACAGCACCAGCTTTTTAAGATTTAATTGAGATTTATTCAATCAGGAAGGTAAACCCTTGAGATTATGAATCTCTTTTGCAAGAGTGGGCTGATCGGCAGCATCATCCTAGCGTGTTTTTTTTCCCCAGTGGCAGGAGAAACTAGAGCGCAGTCATGAGGAGAACATGCAGACTCCACGCAGAAGGGTTTGAATCCAGGAACGTCTCGCTACATGACAACAGGGTTACCCACCGAGCCACCGTGCTGTCATGATATCGACCCACAATTGCAATTTAGTAGAAACTGAAGGGGTGCCATTCTTAAACATCATGCTCAGACTGTTTGAACAATACTTGAAACAACTTATAAGGAAGACCCTGCATTACACGCTGGAGACATGTGTGTTTAGCAAGCAGGGGTGGTCCAGTGAAGGGATGCTTTAAACCACACTTTGATTTATCGGTTTTATTTAATTTTTCCAGCGCATGGACAAATGTTGATTTTCATATGTCTCATTCCCTGGTGCTTCATTTTTTTCTGGTTTCCTAAAATTTCCCTCATGAGCTGAATAAAATTGTCCTAAGATCCAAATTTGTATAAAGTGCTTTATAACTGTGGACATATTTAGTCCTCGATTCTTCTGATGAACAAATAAGAGCCACTTTAAATCAGGAGCGATTTTTAAATGACTTCCTGTTAAGCTGTGAAAAATAACAGAAGGACCCTAGTTTTAATTTTATAAGACCTAATGCTGCTGATTTTTTTGTGGGAACTTGCTGTTAGTTGATTTTAAATCGATAAAAATGCACAACTGAACTCATGCTTTTATTTGTTTGACTATGTCATACCGCAATTTATTTATTGTGATTCGTCAACACTCAGTTTATTGTGCTCCAACGGATTGCTTTTGCCATAAAACATATTTGAAGCGGTGCAAAGTGAAGAGTTGGAGGGATGAGGCAAAGAGGCCTCGATGGAGAGAAAAGGAAGATGGAGAGAGAGAGAGAGAGAGAGAGAGAGAGACAAAGAGAGGTAGGGCTGTAATGAAAGAGGTATTGATTTTCTATAGAAGCTCTTTAATCAGAAGCTGTACTGACAGATCCTGAGGGAGGGTGGGTGTGTGTGTGTGTGTGTGTGCGCGCATGTTTGTGTGCAGGGCTGAGCACATTCAAATTGCACTTCATTTCATTGTAGATACCTTGCGCTTGTGTGTGGGTTTCATGTTGTGTGTTTCAGTATACATCTGTTTTCTTTCGGTATATGCTAAGTGTGTGTGTGTGTGTGTGTGTGTGTGTGTGTGTGTGTGTGTGTGTGTGTGGGCAGGGAGTGGATAGATAGATGAGGCTGCCCGGTAGATGGATGAGTGGAACAACCAGTCGTTCATCATCTAGAGAACAAGGAAGTCAGGAAGCACTGTGAGGGAGAGGGTAGGGAGGAGAGGAAGAGGAGGGATTATGATGAAGATGGAGGAGAAAGGGTAGAAGAAGGAGGAAGAAGAGCGGGACAGTTTGAAAGAAGGGAACACTGGAGCAGGAAAGAGTTGAAAATGGAAGGCGGGAGGATGAAATGCAATTAAAAATGATGAAAAAGGAAGAGCGGGGAAGTGAAGGGGGCAGATGGCTGCCCCTCCCCGAGCCTGGTTCTGCCGGAGGTCTCTTCCTGTTAAAAGGGGGTTTTTCATTCCCACGGTCGCCAAGTGCTTGCTCATAGGGGATCATCGGATTGTTGGGGTTTTCTCTTTAACACTGTACAGTAGTATCTTTACCCTACAGTGTGAAGCACCTCGAGGCGACTTTTGTTGTGAATTGGCGCTGTATAAATAAAATTGAATTGAAATGGGAGGTTAAACGGGTGGATGAGAACAGGTGGATGAGGGTTGAAAGATTGAAAAATTAAAAGGAGAAAAAAGAAGAAAAAATAAGGGTCTGTAAAACAAAAAGACTATAAGAAAGGATAGGAGATAATAAAAAAGGATAAGCCAGGAAAAGAAGTTGCAAACAGGGAGAGAAAAGTGGCCATTGGATGGGAAAGAAAAAAGACGCCGGAATCATAAAATTATGGTAAGATAAGGAGGAGATACACTGCAGACAAAAGTATTGGGTCACACATCACTGAATTCAGATAACTCATTCTGTTCATTACCAGATGTCTATAAAATCCAACACCCAGCCATACAGTCTGCTTCTGCAAACATATGCGTAAGAATGTCGTTCTGAAGGAGCTCAGTGAATTTGAGTGAGGCACTGAGATAGGATGCCACCATTTCAGCAAGTCAGCCATGAAGTGGCAGACCACATAAAGTTCGAGAACTGGATCACCAAGCACTGAAGTGTTTAGTACATAAAAGTCGCCAAAGCTCTGTTGACTCAATAACTGCAGAGTTCCAGACCTCCTCTGGCTTTAACAGCAACACAAACTGTGCACTGGGAGCTTCACAGCGTGGGGTTCCATGTTTCCATATTAATGCCTATGGAGGCAGAAAGGGATGTCATGAAGCTTGGTGTAATGTGTAGGTGACCCAATACTTTTGTCCGTATAGCGCAGTTGCAAGAGGAAAAAAAATCAAAGGAACTCTTTGAAAACACATCAGCTCTCAATGGGAAAAAACATCATGCAGGATATGTATACGGATACGGACTGGGTAATGTGTTAGGAATGAGAGGATGCCACATCATTTGATGGAAATTAAAATGATCAGCCTACCGAGGCTGAATTCAAAGACACCTTGAATATCAAAGTAAAAAAGGATGTGGCAGGCTAGTCCATTTTGCCAAAATTTCATTGTAGCGACTTAAAATGGTGCTCAGTAGTTTGTACGACCCCCACGTGCTCGTACGCATTCCTGACAATGTCAGGGCATGCTATGAATGAGGCAACTGATGGTGTCCTAGAGGGATCTCCTCCCGGGTCTGGACCAGGGCATCACTGAGCTCCTGGACACTCTGAGATGCAACCTGGTGGCATCGGACTGACTGAAACATAATGCCCCTGAGGTGTTTTATTGAATGTAGGTCAGGCGAGTGTGGGGGCCAGTCACTGGTATCAGTTCCCTGATCCTCCCGGAGCTACCTGCACACTCTCACAACATGAGGCCATGGATATGCCTCCCCAGACCATCACTGACCCACCACCAAACCGATCATGCCGAACGATGTTACAGGCACCGTTCCGTCTCTACTGCTTCTCCAGACACTTTCAGGTCTGTCACATGTGCTAAGGGTGAACCTGCTCTCATCTGTGCCAGTAGCAGACCTGCCAATTCTGGCATTCTGTGGCAAATGCCAGTTGAGCTCCACGGTGCCAGGCGGTGAGCACAGGGCCTACTACAGGACACTGGGCCCCCAGGCCACCCTAATGAAGTCCGTTTCTGATTCTTTGGACAGAAACATTCACACCAGTGGCCTGCTGGAGGTCATTTTGTAGGGCTCTGGCAGTGCTCATGCTGTTCCTCTTTGCTCACAGGAGCAGATACTGGTCCAGCTCTCCTAGAGTAACTGCCTGTCTGCTGGAATCTCCTCCGTGCTCTTGAGGCTGTGCTGGGAGACACAGCAAACCTTCTGGCAGTGGCATGTATTGATGCGCCATCCTGGAGGAGCTGGACTACCTGTGTAACCTCTGTAGGGTCCAGCTACCAGTAGTGGCACTGATCCCAGCCAAATGGGATCAAAAAGATGAGGAGGGGAAAAATGCCAGTGGCCTCCACCTGTAAAATCAATCCTGTTTTGGGGGTCATGTCATTGTTGCCCCTCTAGTGCACCTGTTGTTGAGTTCATTGACACCAAAGCAGCTTAAACTGATCAACAACCCGCTCTGCTAATTAACTGACCTCATCAATATCCCAGAAGTTTAATTGACTTAATGTTATACTCTAATTAAAAAATGTTCCTTTAATATTCTTGATCAGTGTACTTTTTCTTTTTACCAACTTAGTGTATTTTAACATTTTAACTGGTATGGCCATTGGTATCAATTCACTTCTTAAGGATATAAAATATAGAATATATATTTACATAATAACTTCATTAATTTAGCTTTATTTGAAAAGCTGAACTGATGGATATATGATAATTTTCAAATTGTGGCTGAGCAGTAAATTAACTTGAATATTCTGTATAACTTTGCATTTTCAAATATATAATCATGAATGTTGAAATTGATAAAGAAAATTAAAAAAAAATGTCAACACAATGGTTCAGCCTGAACAGTAAAACTGGACTACAGCCGTTTTGCCTCCAGTCAGGTTAAAATGGTGGCAGATACATTCCTTTTTTTACAGATTCATAAAATTTTCATGTAATGAATCGTAGATTGCCCTCTTATTAATTGCCTACCTGAGCTGATAGTGAACTGATGTCAAGTCTGCAGTGATTGCAGAGCAGAAAACAATGCAGTATTGATCTGTTCATTGGCTGTCCTGGTTCCAGGAACAACAGTTCATTAATGCAGTCTAAGAGGGACTATCTGTCTCTATTACTGCCTGTTGGCCTGCATGGAAATGATTTATAGGCAACCTGTGGAGGCAGTGGAGATGGCTAATGTTGCTCTGAGTGGGAATTGAAGACTTATCTGGGATGAAGCCAGTGGTGAACAGTGGGCTGTCAAACATGCAAGTATCGCCATTCGAAGCCCTGACATAGTCAGACATCTTGTCTCGCTTACATGTGCTGCTTCTGTATGGTAATCCTGCTTTTCCATCTTTCCCTTAATTGTCATAGTCCAGTTCCACAAAGTGGCACAGTAAAATTCCTACACATGTTGCAGAGGGTGCTGGAGAAAAGTTAATGTAACAGCTGGGCTGGGGGAACTGTTCATGGAGGATATGGCTTAATTTAATGTTGCCCATGATTTATGCAGCGCTATGCGCCATCTGTAACTCTAATTTCTAATTGTTTGCTACTACAGAGGAGAACAACAGAGCTGTGCATGTGGACCTCTGCGTGCAGCAGGACGGACACAAGAGAGAGTCTTTATTTCCCACCTTATGAAGAGAAAGTAAAGTGTATATGCTGTACTGTGCAAAAATCTTCAGTCACTCCTTGTTTCTTTCTAGGAAAATGGGAAACAGGTGCAATGATTTATTGAAATGTGTGCATAAATGGAAATAGACTACAGAAGGCAAAAAGAGAGTTTGAAAGTCAATATTTGGAAGGACCACCTTTATTCTTCAACAGAACCTGAGCTTTCTTAGGCAGACTTTCTTGTAATGTCTCCAAGAAGTCTTCAGGAATAGACTTCCCAGCTTCTTGAAGGACATTCCAGAGCTCTTCTTTGGATGTCGCCTGCGTTTTGTTCCATTCCCTGTCAAGAGGATCCCGCACTGCTTCAATGCTGTTGATGGCTGGGCTCTGGGGAGGCCAATCCATGACTGATAGTGTTCCATTGTGTGTTTTTCTGTTTAGGTAGGCTTCTACCACATTGGCAGTGTGTCTGGGGCCATTGCCATGCTGAAAAATGAAGCTGTTGGCAATCAGACACTTGCCAGATGCATCACAATCTGGTGCCTTTCTGCACTCATGATTCCACCAGTTTTGACAAGATTCCCAACACCACTGGCTGAAATGCAGCCTAAAACCGTGACAGGTACCACTGTGTTTTACAAATGGCTGTAGACACTCACTGCTGTAACACTCTTGTGCCCTCCTCTGTACAAACTAAATCAGAATCAGAACCCTTTAATAAATTTGGAGGTGGGTGAATTACTAACATTATAGCTTCTGAGAATGTTAAAAAAAAAAATCTATATGTGAAAAGTGCAGTGTCACACAACCACTCAGTTAACCCTGTAAAATGGTAGATATAAATAATCCAAATGTGAAAGATAGAAATATGAAAAAGGTGTAAGATCACATAAACAGAAAATGAAACTGTAGAAACTGTAGAAACATATACACACACAAGTCCAATCCTCTTATAATTAATTTTAATTTTTAAAAGCTGTACACAGCATATGTCCAGAGAAATAAACACAAAGGGAGGAGTTGTAGAGTCTGATGGCCACAGGTAGGAATTATTCCCTATAAATATATGCACTACTCACAAAAAGTTAAGGATACTCAGCTTTCGAGTAAAATTTCAGGATGCGCCTAAAATACACTATAACCTTTACAGGTGAACTTAACTTGACCTTCTCTACTCTTTTGAATGCACATGTCCAAGTGTTCAGTGTCTCAGCACCTTTTGCATAACTTGCTGTTCTCTAACAAGGTACACGATACATTTTCTGGTACAGTTAGAACTGGTATTCAAACGGTCCTCTTCATCGTGAGACCTCGACATCATGAGACCAGGACGGCACCGAACAAGTGATCAACACTGTCGTGTAGAGGGTAACCCTGCGCCCCAGAACCTCAGTGTCCTGAGGGCCCTTCAAGAAGAGTGGAACGCCTCGGCAGACAGTAAGTCGACTCCTGAACAGCGTGACACGCCGTTGTCGAGCTGTGATTGATGGTCAAGGGCACATGGCAAATTGTTAAGACATTGACATTTTTGTTGCGGTGTACCCACCACTGTCGTTGACTTTTGTTCCAATAACTTGTTTAAGATGAGGAAATGACCATTGCATGCTTCTACTTAAATGCCCTGCTTTAATGATATAATATCACTGTAGCGTGAACTTTTTACATATTCCATAAATTTCACCCAAAAGCCAAATATCCTTAACTTTTTGTGAGCAGTGTATATACACACACACACACACACACACTGACCCCAATTCCCAAACAACCTGTCAGAACTTGAGTTGCTTTTTCGAGGAAGAATGGAGAAAAATGTCAGTGTCCAGATGTCCAGCCTGATTGAGACATATCCACACAGACTCAGTGCTGAGATTGAGGCCAGAGATGCATCTGCTAAATACTGTCCTAAAGGGGGTGAATACTTATGCAAACATTTGTTTTACCTTATATATTTTTAGTTGATTGACATTCGTTTGTAACCCCCCCCTTTTTTAACTAATTTATTTATTTTATTTTATTTTATTTATTTATTTTTTTAAATTTATTTTCCTCCTTAATTTGTTCATTAATCCAATTTCATTACGTTTATTCGAAATTGAAAAGTGATGCAAAGGTATGCAGTATGTGTGTGTAATGTGTAAATGTTATTTGTTTGTGAAAAATTTTGAAAAAGACAATAAACTTATTGGCAAAAAAAAAAGTTTGTAAAACTCTGTTTTCATTTTGACATGACACTTTTTGTAAACTCTTGTCTGACTGCCATAATCCCCCCCAGATGACCCCCCACCCCCCACCCCCCGTCACGTTCACGTTTCAAGTTGCGCTACTTCCACTTCCACATTGTACACTGTAAATACCTTTTATACCATCTCTTTACCATCTTTTCTTGTGTGAATATTTCACATTTGTGTATATAGTACAGTATTGTTCATTTCACACTATGGTCTTAAGCACTGTAGTACTTATTTATTTCTTATTTCTTTTGTATTTTAACTGTATACTTTTGATTTTGCATTTGCAATGAATACCAAGACAAATTCCTATTACTGTAAAATGTTCTTTACTGTATCTGGCAATAATCAGTTTTCTGATTCTTAAAGCCAAGTTATATTGACCATGATTTCATATATGAAAGGAATAACAGTGTACTACGTTTTATAGGTTTTGTAATTTAATCCGTGGCACATGTTTGGTACGTACAGTAAGTGTGTTTTGCCCGGTACAAAGACTGCATGTTTGATGGGCCAGTGTGTCTGTAGACCTCAGCTCTGGTAATCACAGCAGGTTGCTGGCTTTATACTTACTTACTTAGAAGCTGTCTTCTTTTTGGTTGGTTATAACACAGTTGCAATACAACAGTCAAAAATCTCAGTTTCATGAAGTGCCAGATACATACCACAAACAACAATGCAACGTGCTTGCAGGTAATGGTGTTTGTTTCTGTGGGTACTGTAAAATGAGAAGCTGTCTGAAGCGAGGATATCATTGAAACATGATTTCAAAACCCTTAAGCTGCTTTTAAAATATTAAATTTAGTCCATCACTGTATGATGTTCAAAGCAGTCCAGAAATTATTTTGTGATGAAAGGCTGTAATGCTCTTGCTGTGGTCTCCACTGCCTGAAGGAAAACAAACCACCAAACAACAAAATGAGCCCGAAAATGAAAGGTAACCCACCACCAATTTTAGAATGGTGTTAGCGTTAGGGTCACGTTGGAGGAAAGGCAACAGAGGTTTTCTGGTTAATGTTTCCTAATTTATTTTTTTTTTCATTTTAGTAATTTTTTCTTTAAGAAAATAAAGGATTACACAACATTTCAAACATCTGCATTTTCAGCTCATGGTTTGAACTGATGGTGGGTGTCCTATATCTATGAGACGCTCATGTGGTTCTTTGGGAAGAGATTCATACCTGCGTATGTTAACAACTGAAGAGTCAGTCATGCATAACCAAGTTGTGGCGTTCATCTGACTGCATTACAGATGAGAATCCTCACAATGCGAAGTACAATCAGTGCCACGCAGTCTTACTGTAGGTCTTTGATTTAGTTTGGAGTGATTATTTCATTCAGTCACAGTAGTTTGAATACAGTCTGTGTATTTTGTGAAAACTGTTGTTTTTGAAGATCTTTTTTAAGCAGCTCTTGGTATACATTTCTATATTAAATACCACCAGGGCTTCAGCTGAAACAATAAAAACTAAAACTGTTTTATGCACATCTAAATATTAATCGTTAGATTCTCCAGCGTCTTAATAATCTGTTAACATTCACGGTCAGCTTTTCTGCAGAATGTCCTCCCTGGCTTCAAGAAGGCCAAAACTTTATTAATATAATAACTCTTTTCCAGCGCTTATAGCACATGCATGTATACAGGGCTTTTAAAACCAAACTACTGTACAATGCTTTTCCTGTTACAGCCACTAATGACTGCCGGCTTCTCTGCAGCAGCTGTGTCGACTTCAGTCTGTATTCTGTGTTTAACGAGTTCATATTTTTCATTTTTCATATTTATCTAAGTTTTATCTTCCTTCATAAAAGCTGCTCTGCTGCCAGGAGACTTATCCATGTTTGTGATTGGTCAGATGCCACCCGTTTCAGGTTAACGTGTTTGTGGCCGGATTGATGCACCCTGGGTTGGCTTATCGAGTTGAAATCCACCTTCGTGCACCCGCTTAACCTGATCGCCCCGTGTTAGGTGAAGTGGAGCCAGATCGTGAAAAGATGTCCTGGGCGTGCCGATGTTGCTTTGTAGCACAGGCCTCAGGTCGGCGAACAAGACAAAACGAACAAATACGCAACTTTATTTATCCCCAGATGGGGAAATTCCAAATCACCAACACTCCTGTTGTTGCACCCCCCCACACACACACACACACTCATTTTTTACATGCGGCATGCAATATTGAGGGAGGTTTGTGAGTGAGGCAGACCATTCCAGGCGCCAGTGAGCAATGTAAAGGGCACCTCGGCAATGCTTGGGGGATGGGCCGACGTCTCTCCGGCCTCTGGTCCACCTCCACGCACGTATGGGTCCAGGTCCGGGCCGGTCTTGAGCCGGCGGCCTACAGCGACCCTCTGGCTTTCAAATGAATCCTACAGCGCACTGAACCATCGCCACCCCCCACACGTTTCCAAAACTGAAGTAGCCGCCTCTAATTTCTCTGATTTACCTGCATGCAGTTCATTTTCTGACAGACTTATCTTTAAGCAGTGCATACCACAGTCAAATGCTATATACAGTTAGCTCACTCAATGCCCTCCATTTCTGCTGTAAATGTTCTCAAGCATATGCACTTGCATTCATTTTGGACATATGATATTTGAGTTGTTTGATTTGCGTACTGTTGTTCCCAGCGAAGTAAAAGCAGACATTTTTGTTCTACTTTATTTTCACTTGCCTGTTAACAGTTTTCGACAAGCAGTGGGTAGACATTGTCTTCTTCCAGTAACAATAGCGAAGGTACGATGACACTGTTTTTTGCGCCACCGAAAGTTTTGGGGAAAAGCATGAGGTGGGTGGTTGGATTCTTTCTCTAACTTTAACAAAATAGTTTGTGATATGAACTTAAGTAGACCTTAAATGGAAAAATGGAAGACCAGGAAATACACAAATGAGCTGCTGTGATCAAAAGGCTGGTATGCGGTTTGGTATGAATATTTTCTCAGTTTTTAAGATTCCCACTGTAGTGAAGTTTCATGAATCTTGAATACGCTTCATATTTATAGTTCTTTTGTCATGCTCAGGTTATAGTCTAACTAGATACTGTTTCTATAGTAACAGATGGATGAGCTCTCCCTCTTTCCCTCTCTCTTGCTCTGGACTCAAAAGCCACATTTCTCCGCACAGTTCACCAAATCTCAGTGATTATAGATGAATGCGACTCGTAGGCTGCTGGGACTCGAAGTGGCATCAATCAGTTGGCTCTGCACTGATCTGCCAGGGAAACAAGAGAGAAAGTGGTGTTAGTGAGGAGGAAGGAGAGACAAACAGAGCTAAAGAAAGAGACCAGGAGAAATGGGGGGGAAAGAAAGATGGAGGTGAAGAGAGAGAGAGAGAGAGAGAGAGAGAAGGCTACAGTGCATTAGCCTAAATGTTGTTTGTGTCATTCTCTTCCAAACTGTACCTGGAAACATGAGCTTGAGTTGCACTGCTTGGGCAAAAAGTTTTGAAACTGTAACTTTATGTTTACTTAAGAGTTTATGGTAGTATTTTTTTAGTTAAATTATGAAATGTGATCTCTGCAAGGGCCAATTTTAATATTTGACCTTGTGAGTGAGGACGGTTTACCGGTCAAATAGTCCTTCAAAGGCTGTTTGAGGGTTAAGACTTGGTTTGAGGATTAACATTGCAATTAGGTCTAGTTTAGGGTAAGGGTGGGGGCTATACATTTAACTGTGATGGTTAAGGTCAATGTGAACACCAAGGGAATTTATTAAGCACAAACATGTGTGAGAGGGAGATTAGGCATAGGGAGTTTGTGCGGCTTCTGTGTTTTATTGTCATTCTTAATAAGTAATTCTCATTTCCTTGAGTTAGAGTGTTGATGTGTGACTTTCATATTTGTTTGTGAATTTCCAGTCTTCATTTCCATGCAGATTTGTGTGTGAAGTGAGATCTGGTGTGCATGTGTGAGTGTGCGTTCAAGCCCAGCCTGCAGCCTTGCTCGGGGGCTTGCAGCTTGACTCTTCAGTTATGCATCAAGCCAAAAACCCAAGTGTGAGTGTATGTCTCTGTGCCTTTCATGGATCTGAGTTTATCCTTTAGCCACAGCTGCTACCTCAAGCAACAATTGTGTGTGCACATTCAGGGGTGTGTTGGTGCTTGTGTCACAGGGTCTTGGGCTTCATGAATGGCTTGGAAAAAAGGAATTCATGAATTTCAGTTAGTTACAAAGGGTGCTTTGTATGTGAAAGTTTAATGTGCATCATAAATGCATGAATTATACATATATATATATATACACGCATATTCTTACTCTTTGAGCTTATGTGCTTTTCCAGGGCAACCTTAATTCATTGGATCATCC
>VUQH01081634.1:9898-36574 GCA_015106775.1 Etroplus canarensis | reverse complement strand
AGTGTTCAGGAATGATAAACACAGTGAAAGGAAGCTTTCAAGAATATGGGGAGAGGTTGCGGATTTACTAAATTCGCATTCCGCATCTTGTCCGCACCCTAGTGGACGCTAGGTTTAAGCGATCACGCAAAAGTGGCCATCAACGCGTTAAGTCAACTCAGAGGTGGTTTTTGCAACATGACCAATTGCAAACACTGACCTATAGGCACCTATAGTAAAGTTGAATTATTATGCATGTGTAAAGCGCTTTGACTGGTCAGCAAGACTGGAAAAGTGCTGTATGAATTAAGTCTATCTAAAGCCCCCCCTCCCCTTTTTAAAAATTTTTTTTTAACATTTTTTTTTTATTTTTAATTTTATTTATTTATTTTATTTTTATTTTTTTTTTTATTATTTTCCTTCTTAATTTGTTAATTAATCCAATTTCATTACGTTTTATAATTGAAAAATGATGCAAGGGTATGCAGTTTGTGTGTGTAATGTGTATATGTTATGTGTTTGTGAAATAAATTTGAAAAAGACAATAAACATATTGGCAAAAAAAAGTATATCTAAAGCCAGAGGGAAAATAAATGAATAAAATTGAAAAATTGTTGAAAAAAATTGTCGACTGTCTCAGTTAATAGACTTATCAGTATCACGGCGCCATCATTAAGACATGAGAAGATCTGACTATAATTGCAATGGGTTTTTCATTAGATTAATGTGTTGCTATAATGAAGGTACTTTTACGGCATGTAAGACAGTTTTAGCCTTATTATTTCAGCTGCAACTTGGGCAGTCTCAAACATAACAAGCCGGAATGTTAATGACGTAGTAGCTCATCTGGCTCACAAGCCATCACAATCCACAGGTTATTATAATGTGTGAAGTAAAGAAAGAAAGCGACCCGTCATTGGTTAGCTGTAGTGCACAAACCAATGAGAATTAAAATCCAATGAGAAGTCAAGGAGGCTCACAAACAGTCATATCCAGGACAACAACCTTAGACCTAGCTTTAGATATTATTATGCCATAAAAAAAAATAATGATGGTATTTATATATAGATGGCAGAGGGGCACTTACAAACACTCATTTCATGAATGTTACAATCCAGGTCAATACTATTAGGAGTTGCTATTCTTGTGAAAAAGGAAAAGTGCCCATAAAATAACAAACGTGTCCTTGAAGTTAACCTTGAGCACAATTTTGATGAAGACCCGTTAGATCATCACTGTGTTCAAGTTTGACTAAAATCTGACCAAGCAGGAGTAGCAATTCTTGTGAAATGTGGACGGACGGACAGACGTATGATGCCTCGCCGTGGCGTTAGTTTAGCAGTAAAGATCTCAAAGCACATTTTATGAAAGTGATTACAAATTCCTTTAAAGTTGCTTTCAACCAGCAGGAAAGGTACTACTAAGAATCCATTGTTGCTACTGGTGATCATCAGGGAAAGCAAAGACTTAAGATTATCTTTAAAAATTACCGTCACAAGTCCACAGGATTTAAAAAATGACACTTTTTCTGGGGTCAGTTTTCAGTGGTTCTGAGTGTGTCGATCACTTATGATGAGCATAACCTGCACCAGAGCAGGTCCAGTTTGCACCATGCCATGCCAGTGTAACCCAGCAAGAAATGAACCACCTTTGTAACACTGAAACTTGAAATTACCTTGCTAAGCCCCTAGAGGACTCAACAGTATTTTAAAGGCTTTAATACAAATCTGTAAACAATACCATTGAGGCAATGCAGAGATTTTTGTCCATTAGTCATAAGACACTGAGCTGGCTAATCAACATCCCCATGTTTGCTGTTTACATCATGCAAACCCTGAAGTTGTACAAGACCGCAGTACAACACATTATGTATTTAGGCAAGTTTGTGAGCATTCGAAATAATGGCACAGGCTGTTGTCTATATGGACACGTAGTTAAAAAGCAAGTACACCTCTGCCTTAGATAGGGTTGGAAGCTCAGAGTTCCAGGAGGACTCAGCAACACAAATGATCTTTTGCATCGAAGAGAGCAAAGTGAGGTGGCTTGTGCATCTGATTAGAATGTCTCCTGGACATCTCCCTGTGGAAGCATCCGGGACACATTTAATTAGGAAGATGCCCTGGGGCAGAGCCACTCTACAGGGATGAGAATCCCACAAGAAGTTGGCTGGAGAGGATGTCTGGCCTACCTTGTTAAGCGCAGCTCCAGCTCAACCTGAACACTGTTTAAAAAAAAACAAAACACATGGTTGGCTTGTTATGTGCTTAAATCTGGACATATTTTTTTAGACATAGCACAGTGTGGCTATGTTCTGATCAAGTCATCCTCATGAGCATCACTTCTTGCACAGTTCCTACTGTAGTGAATGCTAACCTGACAAGTAGCTGCAGTGGTTTTGTGAGTTATAGATTTTGTGTGTCAGGAACAACAAAACCTATAAATGAATGGGTCAGTGGTTCTGGGACTGATGTTTTTCTAACAACACAAGTTTCTTCATCTAGTTACTTAAATTCTAGCCACAGCAATGACAGCTCAGAAACATTCATCCTCCTTCTTCTTCTTCTTCTTTCAGCTGTTCCCGTTAGGAGTCGCTACAGTGGATCATCTGCCCGGACATCTCCCGTTAGAGGAGACCAATTTACTGGTAAGAATGCAGATTGCAATAGTTGAACACCTGCCCTAATGCTCCTTGTTCTCCAGCCGCATTAGAGAACCTGCAGTGGCTGTAAGGAAACAAACTGGAATCTCCCACGACCAGTTATACCAGTATTTTCAGTCCAGAGGTTCGTGTACGTAGATATTAGGAATAAGAAATGCAGCTGAACCGAATAAGATTTAGGAATTAGAAGTTCAGTTTGTATACTGCAAAAGTCAGATTATTACCACTAAGGATGATCTGTAGTCACTCATCTGCCTGCATTCCAGGGTGTTTGGGCCCATACACTATTCTTTATATCTCTTCTGCTTTCCAATGCTGTCAAACTCAATTCTTTCTGTTAATTTTCTTGCCTGCCTTCTGCAAGCCAGTCAGTCTCCATTACATATTCTTTAAATCTTAGCACTCTTCTGTCATTCTCCCTTGCAGACTCTCATTCCTGTGACCTGCCTCATCCCCATCTCCACCTCATCCTGGTCACTCAGATCCTCATCCAAATCTCCACCTGGTTAACCTTCAATAAACAGCGTTCAGATTCTTCAATTTATCTCTCCTTACTGAAACAGCATTAACAGAAATACAAATGCTAGTATTCAAGTCTTTTTGTCCATTCTGAGCTATTGTAGAAACATGGCGGCACAACATTGTAACTCCTGTGGAACGGGACCTGCTAACAATGTATATATTAATATCTTTGTGTAAGTAACACACAACAAAAAACAGCAATTATTATACTAGAACAATGTTACAATATAAAAAGAATAAATATGTGCAGTACTGTGCAAAAGTCTTGATCTACCCCTCATTTCTTTATATTTTGCTTCTAAGGAGCCAGACTTGCCTGTAATTTTTTAAAACCAGTCTTGAGATGTAGTTTTCCCGGCTTTCTGAAGGTCTTTCAAAGTTTTCGTAGGACACTGGCTGCTTTATCATTCATTTTCAGTCTAGTCCTTGTGCCTGACCAATTTTAGAGATTTTTTTTTGTTTTGTTCATTGAGCCACTTAGGCCTGACCATTGAATCATTCAAGCATTAAAGAGGCACCTAAAACAAGGGACGAACCAGTGTTGTGTCTAAATATAAAAGATAACTTTGCAAAGAACCAATTTTAAATTCTATCTTTAGGCACTTCATTACTAGCAGCCTGTCTCAAAAACACGTCATTTGTTCCCATTTCTTTTATTAAATCTTTGAAAAATGTCAGATAACCCAATTTTACGAGTATTTTTGCACCAACAAAGTGATAACCAAATAGCTATTAGTTGAAAACTTGGTATCTCTGGGCATGGTGTGCAGTGTGTCCATGAAAAACAAACTAACAGTGGAGGACAAAAGTAGAAGTGGCAGTTCTAAAAATATGAAAATCCAGCAAAGACCTGACACGGGACCTAAGAGATGCATTTCGCCCATCTACTGTTCACTAAAGCCTCATCAGAAATGGTCTCAGGTTGGCTGTCGAGAAGATATTCTCAAGGAAGGACAGCAGAGAGAAAAGGCTGAGGCATGCCAAATTACACAAGAACTGGACTAAAAATCAGTGCCACAGGTCGTATTTAGTGATGAATGGACCTCAACATAATTGAGCAATGTGGGATCATCTGGACAGAAAACGGAACAAAAGGCAGCCGATATCCAAAGAGAAGCTTAGAAATGTCTTTCAAGAAATCTGGAGAATTATTCCAGAAGACTGCTTAAGTAAACTAAAAGAAAGCTTGCCTAAGAGAGTTCAGACTGTGTCGAAGAATAAAGATGGTCGTACCAAATATTGCCTTTCAAGCTGGTTAGAATTGTAAAATCCCTGTTTTTGCCTCATGTAATGTTTATCCATTTATGTTTGCATATATTTCCATAAATCGTTGCACCTATTTCCCATTGTCCCAGCAGAGTGCTAGCTCAAGATTTTTGCACATCACTATACATTAGATTCACTTTCTAATAGTAGATCACCTTAAATCTGAGACACAGGCCTTTTAAGTGAGGGTTAAGGGATTATTTACTGGCTTTTACTAATAATAACTGTTACAAATTATGGCACATTAATATTCACAAATTAAACCAAAATTAAATTAACCTGAGTTTTAATACATGATCCTAAATATCACTGAAGTTAAACCTGCAGGTTTAACATGCCTTCCAATGTAGCTCATGTTTTTTTAAATACACAGCAGTCTTTCCTGTAAGTAAGTCTCTGGACGCCGATTCCTCAGCGAGCCTCTTGCCGATTAATCCGGCAGATTCTCCTTTAATATCCAATAGCACCAATACATTTTAATGCAGTTTGAGATCTGGAGATGAGACCTGTCCTTAAAAACTCCCTCTCCCTTCAGGCTTAAAGGAATGCCTGTCCTCTCTTGGTGTAATTGAAAAAGATGGATCTCACCAAGTGTTTCACCAACGCAGCGGGTAGGAATTGGATTGGGAAATGTGTTCTGTATCATATTGCTATGTATGTGTTCGCCAGCGGCTCGCACACAGTTGGTGAGAGCGACGTCTTCCACTGCCCGTATTGAATGGCAGGAAAACAGAGAAGGGAGACATTTGCAATTTTATTACTACTTTAATGGGTTTCTCTATCATTCAGGAATTGCACTTTCTAATGCATTGGGCCCATAAATACAAGGTTCAATAGACAGCCGCTCTGCACTCCTCATTATTCATACATTCGAACAAATTAGAACAGAAGGTTGAATAAAATATGCTGTCCGTTTCCTGCGTGACACCATCAGAACTTGATCATGCATACAATTTAATCCGTGGTATGCTATTAAACATAATATCTAAAACTTGCACATAGCATTGCTACACGTGTATCTACAAATACTAATCATGTGTAATGTGACCCAAATATCGTTGAGTGATACGCGTCTCAGGTGAAAATTGGACCGGCTGCTCCTCGATCACTCTTATTACGAAAAGTGTTTTAATCCTGTAAGTGCTAAACCCCCAGGTAGCATATGTAAGTTTTGCAAATGCATTACAAGGTTCGCTGGCATCAGTCTAAGTTTTCCAAAATAATTTTATTTCTTCCATTTTGTAAAGAATTATTTTCTTTCTATGCAGAAGGTAATATGAATGATTCAATATTTTTTTTACTGCAAAAATCTATGAAAAGACTGACAGCAACATTGTGTTAGCTTGTTCTTTAGTACTTTCAGACTTTACTGCCTCATCTGTGGCCCTCAGATTTAAGGCCATTGGGTCCCATGGAATTGTGCTCACAATTCTATGGCCTCATTATTAAAATGTCTTCTAGCTGGAGACTCAAGCAAATGTTACTTGAGCAGAAGAACACTGTGATTTGTTGGGAGGATTTTTCAGGAGAAAATAAATCCACATTTGATGCTCTACTGAATACCCCCAGAAGCAAAAAAGTGCAAGCTGAACTCTCCCACACACTTGCAACCCATTACATTACAACTGGAAGTACTTTGGACTTCACCTTCTTCATCTGCTGAATTTGCTCCTTCAGCCCCTGGAGCTTCTTGAGCTTCTGCAAATGTCAGCTCTGTCTCCATTATGCCAGCTCGTTAAGCCAACAGCTGCTCAACAGGGTGTTCTGACGGTTAGAGTGTGACCCATCAGGATTTGGGGCTTCCAATCCACAAAGATGGTCCTGTACGTTACCCCAGCCACTTGGTTATGCCTCTCAGTAAATGTTGTCCTAACTTGCATCTTACATCATGTTCAGGCACTTAGCCCTCTGCCTCTGTGGATCTGGTGCTTTGGACCTTTCAGTGTGCTGCCACAATCTGAGCCTGTGTGCTGTCCTGGGGCATCTTTGTGAGATGGATGCTCCTTGATTCATCCTAGACAGTGGCTGCAACACTTGCTAATCTCTGCCCTGTCTTATTTTATTGCACAGAGCGTCTCAGGGTGCTGGACAGTGGGTGGAAGCCTTTGTGTCTTGACTTCAGTGGCATCTATATCCTCCTGTGGCATATTAGTTTATTCTTTTATCTTCTACAAAAGCTCAGACATTTAATTTAATTTCAGGAACTGTATGGTGGTGAAGTAAAAAGAGGTTCTGAGTTCAAACCTTGGGACTGCTTTAGTTCCCTTCCTTGTGGGGCTCATATGTTTTCTCAGGCCCTAAGTCAACACTCACAGTTTTTCTTTTCCTTGCAGTGCAAAGTTTAACTGGTGAATCTAAATCAGCTATTGGCGTCAGTGTGGGTGTGTATGTTTAACTACGTATTAAGCCTTATCATTGTTCAGGGCTACAGAGTTGAGGTATTAACATATTTTTGGTAGTTTGACACAGTAGCAGGTGGACACACTTTTGCCCTTAATTCTTCTTGATATAGATTCAACAAGCTGCTGTAAACAATCCTCAGAGATTTTGGTCTATGTTGGCATGATAGCATCATGTAATGCAGTTGCCGCAGATTTGTCAGCTCCCATTCCACCACATCCCAACCTTACTCTGTTAGATTGAGTTAAAGTGACCCTGGAGGCCATTATAGTTACAGTGAATTCATCGTTATGTTCGAGCAACCAGTTTGAGCTAATCTGCGCTTTGTGACACGAAGCACTGTCTTGCTGGAAGCAGCCATCAGAAGATGGGTACACTGGCCTCATAAAGGGGCCTGGGACATGGTCAGCAACAAAACTCAGGTGGGTTGTGGCATTCAGATGTTGCTAAGTTGATAGTAAGGGGCCCAAAGCATGTCAAGAAACTATCCTTCGCACCATTACACCACCACCACTACTACCAACCTGAACCCGTGATACACAACAGGATGGAGTCATGCTTGCATGCTGCTTTACAGCAAATTCATCCAAGTGTCCTGGCAGAAACTAAGACTCATCAAACCAGGCAATGACTTTCCCGATTTTCTGCTGTCCAATTTTGGTGAGCCTGTGTGATATTTAGGCTCAGTTTCCCGTTCTTAGTTCACAGGAGTGGGACCTAGTGTGGTCTTCTGATAGATATCTGCTTCAAGACTGTGCATTCAAACGTGCTCTCTTGAATACCTTGGTCACAACAAGTGGTTATTTGATCTTAAATCATCTTAAAGCAGTCTGTCCATTCTCCTCTGATCTCTAGCACTGACAAAGCATTTTCACCTAGAAAATGCCTTGTTGATGCTAACAAGCACGCCACCTTCAAAGTCACTTAAATAATTTTTCTTGACCTTGTCTACTTGCCTAAATGCATTGACTTGCTGCCATGTGATTGGCTGATTAGATATTTGCATCACCAAACAGCTGAACAGGTATACATAATGAAGTGGCATGTACACGTCATTGCATACTGACGTACTATGCTGACAACACTCGCTAGTGTTATGCCAGACCAAACAAAGGAGGAAACAGAAGCAACAGCTATTAAGCTAAATTCAATTTTTCAGTAAATAAATAAATAAATAAATAAATAAATAAATTCTTCACAATGTGAGTCCAGAAATGAATGGGTGACATCATTTGGCGCGGCTACATACATCTGGCTACTGCCAGTGCAACTAAATCAAGGTTCAAGTATGAAGGACTTTTGTTTCTTTGTTTTCTAATTACTTTTCATTTGTAATTATGCAAAGCATAACACTTAACAGACCAAACATTTGATTTGTGTATGTCAAACCTAACAATGAAAAGCCCATAGTCGAGAGAAATCAGCGTTAGAGGTGCACATTACACCGTCAAACTGCAGTCCACCTCAGCAGTGAAATACCACCTGTCTCAGTCAGGAAGCAGCAAGAACCATAATGATTTCTTCTTTCTTCACTTAGTTCACTCAAAACCAGCTTGTGGGAGGAAAAACTTACTTTTTGGCACATAAGCAAGTTTAAATTTAGGTCTAAGTGCTGGTATCTATATGAAGCAGAAGCTGACAATTAGTAGCTGATGGGATGCCAGGCAGTGATTCCTGCCTTTCACAGTTACAAACAATATAAGAAAGGAAGTCTGACCTGTGGGCTGGTAACACCACCCCACCCCACCACCACCTCCTTGGTCTTGCCTTTCAAGTCTAAACAGTTTTCATAAAGCAGGGCTCTATGGCCAGCCAACTGGAAGGAAGAGGGATGTCAGGGGAAAAAGAAAAAAATCAAAACGTGGTGATAAAAGAGAGAAAGATCAAGTGTGGATAAAAGAGATCAGCTTATCCTTCTGACTAAAATTGAGTGACAGCCAAAGACAGAGGAAATGAGAACGGAAGGGTTAGAAGACAACAAAATGACTCTGAACCAGGAAAACAAAACAGTTCAAAATGAGTGCATTATAAGATGGATGGCTGCCGCATGAAAACGATAATTTGAAATTGGTCTTCATCAGCATTTTTATGATGATAAACCAGGGGTTGGCGACCTTTACGACCAAGACCCATCTTAGCGCAGTTTTTGATCCCCCCCAAAAAATCTACATGGAGCCACAAAACATATTTGAACCTTTAAAATGACGGTTTTCTTCTTCTTTCTCCATTTCACCCTATCTCTTTTACCCTCTTCCCTCACACCAACCCTCTGCATGTCCTGCTTCTCTACATCCATGAACCTTTTCTGTGGTCGTCCTCTTCTCCATCTTCAACATCCTTTGTCCGATATATCCACTGTCCCTCCCCTGCACATGTCCAAACCATCTCAGCCTGGCCTCTCTGACTTTATAATAAAGGTGACATGGCCTGTAATTATGCGATCAACATTACTGATAGGGTGTAAGTTAAAATATTGTAACACAAGTAACTGCTTAGCAGTGGATCGCAGTTACATTTTCACCACAATGATAACACTTTTGTTACATTTCTGAACTTGTGGCACTAAATCTTAAAAGTTGTTTACTTTGTTATCATTTTTCATTGCAGACAAAACAGAACAAATTTAAGGCCTACTTTGAAACAGACTAGCCATGAAGATATGCAGGCCGTATATCTTTGTTAGTACGCAAATTAATTAATCTTTTCTTACATTGATAATAATTAAAATATATAGCAGCCCAATAGCTTTAGAAATAGTAAAAGGTTTTTGGTTTTTTTTTAAAGCTAGTTTCAGTTTAATTTTGAGTGCCCCCGGTAGCGTAGTGGATTGTGTGTTCACTTTCCAAGCAAAAGATCCCAGTTCAATCCCAGGTTGGGACACAAGCCCCTCTCACAATCGAGAGTTGCGTCAGGAAGGGCATCCAGTGTAAAACCTCTGCCAAATTACCAATGTGGATTAATCCGCTGTGGCGACCCCTTGGTGGAGAATACAAGCTAGCAGCTGAAAGGTTTGTCATTTCAGTTTGATATTGACTAAAATCCAGAGGCAGAGCAAGCATACTGGTAAAGCTGATTCTCACTTATGCACAACAACGTGACATGACATTTGTACTTGTTGAGTGGCCAGTTTCTACAAAACACTCGAGAAATGGTTGTGATGTGTTGATGACTCCTTGTGAACCATTACGCAGGGGTTATAATAAAAAGTTACGACAAATTGCTCATGAAACAGAAGGAAAATGTTATGAGCTGACATAACTTGTTTTCTTATAGACTTTCACGAGGCGAGGCGTCGTACCTGCCTCCCCACTGCTTCAAGGGAAAAATTCGCCAATTTACGAACATGCATGCATTTACGAACCAGTTACAACAGCCTGCGACACCATGGTGACCAGCTGGGAAGGTTTACGGGGTTTTAACCGTTTGCGAACGTTTTGGAAATTTCGAAACTGACACCCTGACTCCTGCAACAATACGAGGTGTTTACGAACTCTTGCAAATCATTATGACTCTCAGTGAATTCAGTCTTGAAGCACTGGCAACACGTTTGGGATTAACTCATGATGGCTTTCACATATGTGGCATCAGGGCTTAATCCCGCAGTGCAAGCAAGTTTTTCCATTGATCACTGATGTGTTTACATCCATGTTCGTCATTGCTACTGAGGTTGAGAAAACCTAAGACACCAGGTGATAGACAGAGGCTCTAATGCACCTATTAAAACTTTATTTAAATTGGAATGTGGAGCATAGGCTACACATATTTAAAAATGATAACTCTGAAATGCAGAAATGATAAGTAAAATGAAAATGTTTAAAAAGAAAATAAACATTGTTTATTTTCATATTCTTCTTCCACAAGTTTGAGACCCCCTGTGCTAAACAGTTACTGTGAATTACATTTTAACACTGTAGTCATGGATGCGTCTTTTGTAGTGTACAGATTCATAAGAAGTCAATGCATTAAGGGAGTAAATATGACAAGAATCTCTTAAGTGGAAGCAGTATTTACAAAGCCCAAACAGCACTGGCTCTTTCCAGCATAAAACCCAGGTATGACAACCAGCAGCAGCTATCATTAGACAGTGAGTGTCGTGGGGAGCATGGAAATGGAGTGCATCTAATCAGGGCATAGGAAAGAGTCCCTTCCTCCAGCCTCCCAGAGGAGGCAGCTGTTCCCAGGCCCTCCACCACTTGTTCATTAATTACTGTGAATTAATGCTTTTCTGCCGCCGAGAATAAATAAAAAGATTGTGGTAAGGCCTCACTAATCAAGTGTGGCTTTTATTAAATACTGTGAAAATGTCAGCTGGTTGCGGCTCAACTGGAAGGGAGCAATCTGATCCAGCTCCACTCAAATCAGACATCATGTCTCGCTGGTCGGGGCTAAATTGCCAACACCTGATTCACAAGGATTCAAGATGCATTGTCTCTGCCCAAAGAGAGTGGGGAGCAGTGGTTTATATCCACAGCCAACCTTCACTGAGGCTTTGAGTTAGTTCAGCCTCTCAGGAATCTACATCAAATAAAACTATTGACTTCCAGCGCTTGCAATGTTCCACTAGAGGAGCCCTTTGTTTGGTCAGTTTTGTCTGCCTCTGTCAAATCCAAGATGCTGGTGACTCAGTCATCCTGAGGCTCAGCCCATCAATATATTGCTGGGAAATGTGATTCGCTGGTAGTGCTGTGAATAGTGATTATCTACATTATTGACTCAGCCATCGATTATGGTTGCAATTAGGTTTAGCCTGCAATCATATGAAGGAAATAGAAAATTCATTTTTAAAAAGCCCTTCTTGCCTAAGTAAAAACAACAACAACAAAAACATTTACCAATATTTCAGCACCCAAAGGTATTGAATTTTCAGAGCCATAAAACAGAGAAAGCATCAGGTCAATATAATAGAGAAGCTTAAAACAGATATTTGGCAGATTTTTACAGACAAACTGCTACTATTAAAGTAGGGCAAATTTCAATTTAAGAATTGTTCCACCATTAATTCGCTATATGGAAAAAAGTATTGGACCACACCTTTTGATTACTAAATTCAGGGGTTTCATTCAGTCCCATTGCCACAGGTGTATAAAATCACGCACTGAGCCATGCAGACTAACTTTACAAACATTTGTGAAGAAAGAGCTCACTGAATGTGGTACTGTCAAAGGATGCCACCATTGCAACCAGATCACTTCATAAAGTTCCTGCCATCCTAGATATCATTAAATACTGTGTATTAACTATAAGTGGTATTATTGCAAAGTGGAGGTGTTTAGGAACAGCAGCAGCTCGGACACAAAGTGCAGACCACAGAAAGTCACACAGCGGCATAGAGGTCACCACCAATCTGCTGTAGTGTTCCAAGCCTCCTCTGGCATTGATGTTGCACTGGGAGCTTCATGGCGTGGGTTTCTGTAGTCAAACAGATGTATAAAAGTCCTTGAGGACAAGGCCAAACATCAGATACAGTTATGAAAAGCACATGGCCACTGCACTCTGGAGCAGTGGAAACATGTTCTGTGGAGTAAATATCACACGTCTCTATCTGGCATTCTGATGGACCAGTCTGTGTTTGGAGAATGCCAGGAGAATGTTACCTGCCTGACGGTATCATGATTCACGCCATCTGTTGGTCAATTCAATTCAATTCAATTCAATTTTATTTATATAGAGTCAATTCACAACAAAAGTTGACTCAAGGCGCTTTACACTGTAAGGTAAAGACCCTACAGTTTTAGAGAGAAAACCTCAAACAATCAGATGATCCCCTATGGGCAAGCACTTGGCAACAGTGGGAAGGTAGCACTCCCTTTTATCAGGAAGAGACCTTCGGCAGAACCAGGCTCAGGGAGGGGCAGCTATCTACCTCGACCAATTGGGGACCACCAGTTGGTGAAAGGATAATGTTATGGGGTTGACTTTGTGGGCTTGGCCTTAGTTCGAAGCTTATAATTGTTTAAGACATTTTGGACATTTCCACGTTTTTAGCAGTTTGGAGAAGGTCTTTTTCAGTTCCAGCATGTCTGTTTCCCAGTGCACAAAGCAAGCTCTATAAAGACATAGATGGAGGAATTTAGTGTGGAAACACTTCACTGGCCCTCTCAGAGCCCTGACCTCATCCCCACTGGACACCTTTGATTTGAATTAGAATGGAACTTGTGAACCAGACCCTCAAAGCAGAAAAATAGTAAAGCTGATTACAATTTCTTGTTTAATATGTCAAATTATAGTTATTTGCTTGCATTCCTGAACAGAGAAATTTGTTTTAGTGGTTGAATGTTGTGCCTCATTCAATTCATATCTGACTTCTCCTCATCCCTGATCAAAATGGTAAAACGTAGTGAACTTACTGAAGAGCAAAGTCTGAATTAAAAGCCTTCATGATGCTATATGGTTTTTCTCATTTTTATGACAGGTGGTCTAATAAATTTGCTAAGCACTACAGATATATATTTGCACATGAGACATTACTGTTTCAGTTTTTTCAGACTTACTAACCTCAGTGTCACTTCATTCTCCATGAAAAAACACAAGCTAAGCATAATTTTTAGAAACGGGGGGGCGTGTCTAGATTGTACACAAGACCCCGCCTGTAAGCAACATACTTGCTTATGAATAAGAACAAAGGCTTGTGCTCGTTTCATAAATCCAACACTAATTTTGCTTATTTTTGTGTGTTTATTTTATGCTGAAGGAAACAACATTTTGACATTAACTCATTAACTCAGTGTTAAAGCTGAAGCGCATGCATCTGTAAACTTCCATTTTTGAATTGCAATACCAAGTTTCTCTTTTGTTCAGCCTCTGTGTGAATTTGTGAGGAATAATAATGCCAATTAGTCTGTCTAAGATTAGTGTTAATTAGCCATCATAAGCTACAGGTCACCGCAAACTAAAGCTGCAGCGAAAAATGAATTTAAAAAATACACAATAAAAAAAAACACTTCAGAATATGAAACTGACTAAGCTGGCTGATGAATTTAGGTTTTCTTTCGTAAGAGGACGGCTGTGGTACTTACTACTTTGAAAAGTTACACTCTTGCTTTAATACCGTGCTTTAGAAAATGTCTTTCTAAAGACTTGCTCTGTTGTCTAATCATCCAAACTAAAATTCCAAAACACAGCGAACATGAGGACAGAAGATGGATGAGGATAAATCAGACAGCAACTCAGCTGATGAGAACAAATGAGAGGCCTGGTAATTCAATGTGAGAATGACACATCACATCCAAACACAGTCTATAATACAGAGCCGCTTCAAACAGATGGGAGAAAGAACAGCTGTGTGTTTTAATTGGTCACACATGCTATATCAAGCACACAGCCCATCTAAAACTGAAGAATGCTTCTCTCTGTTCAGTTTCCTCCATGATAACTTGGAAGGATTGTTCGCCACAAGGACACAAGCAAACACTGACTTGGTTTTCTTCTACTTGATGTTCGCTCCCTGTGTACACCGAGAGAACAATACCTGGTTCTTGTTTTGGGCTGTGAAGTGATCTGGCTTCGTGCCGCGAAACAATCCAGCAGATTTACCACCGAAAGTATGTGTGTGCCGCCGACTTGGATTTTATAGCTGCAGAGGCTGGCATAAAAAAAAAAATACAGCGTGATCCCGCGAGGGCGCACGTGCACTGCAATGCAATGAACGCAACAAGTGAGCATCATGAGATCAGAGGGACGCAGAATTTTCAGACATCAAAGAGCTCGTGACATGGTGAGGCGTCTGTTGTCCAAAAGCCACAAAAATTGCTACTCCTCCTATAATAAATAGACTTACACAGAATGATGATCTAATGGGTGCAAACCGTGCTAAAGGTCAAGGTCATGTTTGACATTTTACAGGCACTTTTCACAAGAATCACTATTTGCCTTAGATTAGTACTTCAATCAGATTAGTCTTAGATTAGGCTTCTCCTCCTAGAGTACTGGTCAGATTTTAGTGAAACTTGCACACAATAATCACTAATGGGTCTTCACTAAGAACAGAACGTTCTTATTGCCATTGCATCTGAGATACAAGAAGATCAGGAAAATGTACCTAAGGGTAAGTAAAAGGTCACATTTGTTGTTTTACCGGCACGTCTTCATTTCCACAAGAATTGCTACACCTACGAGCATCAGCCTTGACTGTAATGCTGAGGAAAGGAGTGTTTGTGCGTGCCGTCAGTCTCTTTATTACTGTATTTCATAATGTCTTCAGCTGGGTTAGGGCCTGCCGAGAGCCAGGGCCACTGCCCTGGGTATGGTTGTTTGCGAGCCTCCCTGACTTCTCAAGGAGGCTGGATTTTAATTTTGATTTGTTTGTGCAACACAGCCAGTCAATGACAGGAAAATGTATCCCTTCTTTCAGCATTACAATAACCTGTGAATTGTGAGGGATCATGAGCCGGATGAGTTACTTCATCAGCGACGTTCTGGTTTTTAATCAGATAAGTGTTCTTAGCTTTTTAGCCCATAAGCTTTCCTATTTCTGTGTAATTCAAAATTGATTATGATGCATTTTATGTGATATTTATGATGATTTCTTGGCTGCATGATAAACTGAAAGGAAACAGAAACAATGGACATTGTCAGCTGAAGGTAAGAAGTTAATTAGTGAAAAACACTTAAAGCAAATTTTTTTAACCATCCAACTTTTCTACATGCACTGCTACTTCTTCCATATTGTCTTCTGTTTGACTGTACTCTAAAGCTGCATTTGCCTTTTGAACTAACACAAACTTTGCCTTAATGTTTAAAGTCATTTTATGACTTGCAGTCAGAAGGTTCTAGTCTTGTTACTAAAAAGTTGTGCCAAACTTGCTTTCTAATTCAAAACTGAAGATAGAAAGCAGCTTAAATAAACCCACATGAAATCTTGCAGGGAAAATAAATTAAATATGAATTCTAAATAATTTCTAAGTGTATATAAAGAGAAACGCAGGTAGGATTCAAATTTATGTATTTGCTTTTGTAATTTAGCATGCAAGCTTAGTTTTGGTGGATGGATACAGAACGATCAGCTAACCTGGCAACAGAGTCATATTTAAAATAAAAAATAAAAACTACTTCTAGTTGACTGAGCTTAATTTTCAAGTTTCCAAACATAAAAACTTTAAGGGAACACTTGAAAATGTTTAACCTTGATTTTAGGTGTGATTTTTATTCAGTTTCACTGCTTTTCCAACGACCTTCATTTTATTCACTTCAACTTTCACAATGTATGTCAGCAACGACTGAAGACTCATGATCAAGATTCAACAATTTTGTCGTGATGAGTCAAAATTACAGCTTTATTAACCTCACATTAGCATGAAAGGAGGCAAATAAGAAATATGCAGGGACATTTGTACAAATTACAAAACACTAGAAATATAAAATATTTAAAAATACTGGATTACCGTAGTTATAAAAGGACAAAAAGACTGAGTGCATCTGCAGCAGTATAGTACAATATAGTATAAAGTACACAGTATATAAAGGTATTGGAAAAGTTGTAAAATGTATATGGTAGTTATACATAAATAAATATGTGTACTGTTATGCATGCATTATATTATATATTATGTCTATAAATATATATGTAAGAGGTATTGGACATAAAAATATAATGTTGCCAATACAAATGTTGCTTATTAGGACTATACATAATTTATTGCCCGAGTTCAGCTGTATTAGAGATTTTGGGAAGAAGGTGATTTTCAGTCCACGTGATTTTCAACTAAACGCCCCCTAATTTTTTTTTTTTTTTTTGAGTGGTATATATTTCTTTGGTGGAAAATTAATGGTTTGACAAAATGAACAGACTTTCCCCATCATAAATCAGTTCACTGATTTTAATAGCATTTTTAAAGAATGTTTCATCATTAAAATAACAGTATAGCAGAGGATGAAGTGATCAGCCTGTTTTACATAATCAAATGCAGAAAAAAAAATTAATATGTATGATCCAGTTGACAAACTGTTCTCAACTGAGCCAGCAGGATGTGTGGAAGTTGCCAAGACACCAGGTTTACTTGGCCGACATTTACCCTAATATCACTCAAGTCAATCACTATGAATATTTCTGCGGAGGAGTAAAATCCATAACGCAGAATCTGAGACAGAATATGTGTTTTGACTGAATATCAATGCGATGTCCTCCAATTTAGTAGTAGAGTACAAATTAGCCTGTGCAAACAGCTGTATAATGGCCTCTAATTTTAATTTCACTTTCCAGTGCTGTTTCTCATTTGATGTTCATTACACTTTTTATCCAAAGCCTTTTGGATTTTCTTTTTTTTTCTTTTTTTTGTATTAATGTTTTTATAAGAATTACTCTATCTGTCCAGGATCGGCACCAGGGTTAGTTTCCTTACCCACTGTTCTGTTCTGCATTTTTATAGCAATCCTACTTCATGCTTCAGGCTTTATGGACATATCTGTAGAGTAACTAGTGATAAAGTGACAAAAATCACTTTGAAGTAGCCTTGGTTACTTTGACAGTTTGGTTGGCTCATGGTAAATTGCTTAAAGCTCACGGCAAACAAAGCATTATGCAAAATGCATGCAATTAATCATTTAGAGGGCGGTTCATATTTTTTATGATTATTAATGGCCTTTGCCATGCTGTGGGGTCATCTCACCTCTCTGAAATATTTACATCATAAACAGCATGAATTATGGGGGTTGCGGGAAGGGCGCTGCTTTAAAATACAGTTTCCTCTATTTTCATCAGCTGTGGCGGTCAGGAACTAGCCATCCGCAGAGCTCCGTATGGAGATGAGATGCTCCCTCTGGTCACGTGATGCCTGAAGGACATTGTTAGGATTCAAATCTCCTGTTGGTCAGTCACTGTGGCGAGAGAAGTGAAGAAAGCTTCCAGCTCATTAGCCACAGATCAATATGGTAATGCGGAAAAAAAACAGTGATTGAGAGGCAATTCAAAGAGATGATATGAATGTGTTTAGTGTATTCCGTGAATAATATAGAAGTGGCTGGAAGATTTCTCACAGCCAGACCCTTTTGACCTTTTGCAGCGTCTAACTTTCACATTGTGATACAACGAAACAAGCAAAACACATTCAGACGGTAGTAGAAAGTGTTTTGAATTGATGTTGGTAGCTTGAATACCTCCGGGCTGCTGGAAATTAAACTGCTGCAGAAGGATTTATGTGCGTGTCCAGATATCGGCTGGCATCTTTTGTGCTGAAAAGTTTGCTGAGGAGTACACAACAGCAAACTTGGAATGTGCTGCGCAGGTTTGCGAAGAACCCGTGTTAAAAAGTCGAGAGAGAAAAAAACAAATATATACAGCGCGGTGCCTGCATAGCCAACGCGCTCGTGGATATATAATAATAATAATTTTCATGTATAAATGTCACAACATGTTTTATTTATGTTTATCCAATATGCCAATACATTTTGCTAAAGTACTACATTACAAAGTGCATGCAAATTGGGCAAAATTAATGCTTCGGTGTCTGCCCCTACTATTTGTACAACACTTTACACTCTGAAGGTGGACTACTAATCACAAAATTAAATATGCATTGTGATAATGTTTAAAACATGGAGGAAAGTGGTGGATTATGTCAAAATGGTTTTCATTGAAATTCCGTTTTCATTTTTCCAGCACTTTCTGATGAACTTTTTTTTTTCAATCAATCTTTTGGTATGATTGGCTTCTCTTCTGATGAGCTTATCAATCACCGTTTGATGCCGGTTTTATTATTAAAGTCAATGCTCGTGTTAAACAGCCATTATCAGGTTAAACGAGAGCGTGTTATGGTGTTAATTTGAGAACTCCAGATTAATAATTACATTAAAAAGATTTTTTTAATCGGTTGGTGGACATCTTCACTGATTTTAATTTTTAATGTGGCATTAAATGACTGTATAACTCAGACTACAAATGATTCTGCTGACTGCCGTCGTCAATCTATTTTATGCATGCGTTATGAATAATCAATATTGCTTCTAAGCTAGAAAAAAGTCGTGACTTAAACCTCCAAAAATCTATAATAACATATTAACCAGTTTGTCATGAGAGCTGGGAACAATTAAGTCAAGGAAAAGGGTGATCATTTTTTTAAAAGAAAAGTTTCACTGAAAGCTAAAGTTAATATAAACGGGAACTTGTAGCTTTCTGTTCCAGAAACAAAATCAGGTTTATTCGCTAAATGTGGACGCATACGGTCATATCTAAAAGAACGTTTTCACAGGACTGCATACAGTTGTGTTTGTTTTATGCACAGCTCTCTTAAGGTCACGCCACAGCATTTCAATTGGACTGAAGTCTGGACTTTGGGTTGTCGGGTAGATGGTCTCATATTTGACTCTAGAATGTTTCAGTATACAGGGGAGTTCATGGCTGACTTTAACGACTGCAAGGTGCCCAGGTCCCGTCCATCTGTTGTCTACCGCTTTTCCGGGGGTCCAGGTCGTGAAGGCAGCAGTTCGAGCAGAGAAGCCAAGACTTTCCTCTCCCCAGCCACCTTCTCCAGCTCTTCAGGGGGCACATCAAGGCGTTCCCAGGCCAGCTGGGAGACACAGTCTCTCCAGCGTGTCCTGTGTCCGCCGCTGGGTCTCTTCCCAGAGGGAAGACCACAAGTGGAAGGCATCCAGGAGGCATCCTAATCAGATGCCCCAACCAGCTCAACTGGCTCCTTTCGATGTGGAGGAGCAGCGGCTCTACTCTGAGCTTCTCCCGGATGACCGAGTTCCTCACCTTATCTCTAAGGGTGAGCCCAGAAACCCTGCGGAGAAAGCTCATTTCGGCCACTTGTATAAGCGATCTCATATCCAAAGTTTGTGACCACAGGTGAGGGAAAGAATGTAGATAGACCGGTAAATCGACAACTTTGCCTTAGAGCTCAGCTTCCTCTTCACCACAACAGATCAGTCCAACACCCACATCACTGCAGACTCTGCCCCAATCCACCTCTCAATCTCCTGCTCCATTCACCCCTCACTCGTGAGTAAGACCCCAAGACCTCAAGTATATCGGGGTCTTATTCACGAGTGAGGGGTGCCCAGGTCCCATGTGCGCAAAATAATCCCAAATCATAGACTGCTGCAATTGCATCGTAAATTTTGTAAATTCCTTATCTTCTTTTCGTAACCACATCGGGCAGGTTTGGCAATTTTTTCCCTCAATGTTCACAAAGCAATCATAAATACCTTGTTGCATGTTATGTGAAATTGTAACATTTTCCTTCTGTTTCCTGAACAGTTTGTAACATTTTGTATCTTTATTGTAAGCGCACTGTAATGGTTTGCAAGGAGTCGTAAATAAACCGTAATTGTTTCTTATGCATTTTATAAAAACTGGGAGGCATAGGCCACTCCATAAAATTTCATGTCATGTTGATTTGTAATCAGTTTCACTTGGGATCAGGGTTTCGAAATTTAACACACCAGTTGAGGCCTGCAGAGTCAGAGATGTAGTTCTTGGTAGTTTTGCAGTTTCTCTGAGCTTTGCATAGTTTGGCCTTGGGGTGAGTTTACTGGGGCGTCTACGCCGAGAAAGATTGTGGTATTGTGTTAACACCTGAATGCTCCAGACCAGCAAACTACCAAAACTTCTGCTTGGTCTGCTTCTGCATGGTCACACTGGCCGATGATCAATGAATCAAGTGCATTTGACTGGCAGCACCTGGGTGCCACTTACCCTCTTATTTTTACAGGACTAGAAGCTGTCAAAAGAAACAGAAAGTTTCTCTTCTCCTGCACTTGTTCTTTTCTAAATTAACTAATATGTAAAGCTGAACAAGAACAGAAAAGCTTAACAAAGTCAAGTCATATCAATTTTGTGGATGTATCCATTTATCACAAATCAAACATTTGCCTCAAGGGCCTTCAAAAATCTCTACAGCAAACGACATCCCTCAACAACTCCCATTAACAGCCAAAACAGAAAGATGGATGCAAACTGCAACTTGAATGGTTGGCAGAGGCCTACAGCAGTGAGGTGGTAATTCCAGCTTGAAAAATGAGCTCTTGTTGTTCTTCATTCAATATTTATGTATTTAGTGGGCTTTAATGAACACAGTCCCCCAGGAGCATTGGTGAGTTTAATGGATATGGATGAAACCAAGTTACACTGAGATAAGTACCCACGCTGCCACCCCTTCAGTTTTTTGGAAGCAGTATTTTTTATGTGCCCACAAAGTAACTGCTGCTAGATTTTTCCAACGAAAAGGATTGTGAAGGAGTTTGTTTCTCATGGTGAATGCTATCATAAATGTCAACACACAGTCTATACATGAACTGAAATCTGATGCACACATCAGTGTCATTCAATGATGTCTATTTTCCATGATGCCAGTTTTGGTTCAATGATGTTTATGCTATATGAACAAAAGTATTAGACCACACTTCTTAATTACCATCCCAGTGCTACAGGTCTATCAAGAGAAAGCACCTTGCCATGCCATAGGTCATTCTAAAGAGCTCACTGAATTCAAGCATAGCAACAAGTAAGCTCGTGTAACTTCTTCAATCCTAGATATTCCAAAATCAGCTGTAAGTTGTATTAGTGTAAAGTGGAAGCCACAACGTGGACTCGGGGTTGCTGAGGTGTATAGTGTGTTAAAGTCGCCAACACCCTGTTGATTCTTTAAAGGCAGAGTTCTGAACATCCTTGGACATTAACATCAGCACAAAATCTGTCAGAAGCTTCATGTCATAGGTTTTTATGGCTGAGCAGCTGCATGAAAACCCTACATTGGCAAGCATTGGATGGAGTGGTGTAAAGCACACTGGCACTGGACTCAGGAGCAGTGGAAATGTGTTCTGTGAAGTGACCAGGAAAACTGTACCTGTCTGACTGCATTGTGTCAATTATTAAGTTTGGTGGAGGAGTGATAATGCTATGGGGTTGTTTTTCTGTAGCTAGCCTGGGCCTCTTAGTTCCATTGGGTTGAAATATTAATGTTACAGCTTACCAAGACACTTCTAAATTTGCGGGAACAGTTTGGGAAAGGCCATTTTCTGTTCCATCTTGACTGTGCCCCAGTGCAGAAAGCAAGGTCAATATAAGTATGGTTGGTTGAGATTGGTGTGGATAAACTTGATTGGCCTCCACAGAGTCCTGACCTCAACCCCATTGAACTAGATCAACTAGAACAGACATTGTGAGGCAGAACCTGACGTCCAACATCAGTCTCACAGACACACCTCAGAATCCTGTAGAAAGTCTTCCCAGAAGAGTAGAAGCTGTCATATCTGCAATGAGGGTACCAGCTCCAAATTAATACCTGTGCATAACGGGATGGACATGGCCCACAACTTTTGTCCATATAGTGTATTTTCCAGAGTAAAAAGGCCCAAGGGAAGAGTTTTGTTGAGCACATGACGACGACATCATCATCACCACAGAATGACACAAACCAGTGTCACTTTCTAAAAATGCTCCCATGTATTCTCCCCAAGGGGTCGCCACAGTGGATTAATCCACATAGATAATTTGGTAAAGGCTTTTACGCCAAATCCCCTTCCTGACGCAACCCTCCATGGTGAGAGGGGCTTGTGTCCCCACCTGAAATTGAACCAGACCTCAGTGAACACCAAAAATGTACACTCATCTGTTCCTTTGTATTCTCCCCAGAGGTTGCCAGTTTGACCGGATGCCCTTCCTGACGCAACCCACTTTCTAAAAATAAACTGTTACATTCCTATATGTGTATTATGCATTACCTACATTTAAATACTGCTTCTTCTAACTACTGCTGTGATACGCCAGTCACTACTGATTGATAGGCGCAAAACAACTCTTCCTATAAATAAACTGGCTAACCTGAACACAATGTCACTGCAGATTACACGAAACAAAGTGCTTCTTAAACCTGATTATCCAAGCTGGAACAAACCTGTCAGTTTATAAGCTATCATCAGCTCATATGGAGAAAAATCTGACAAATATTTTCCATCTTTCAAGCACTGAGGCCAAAGTTCCAACGCATAATTGTTTATATTTTCTGCATGTCAGTAAGTCTGCATCCAAACACGAATGCAGCAATAATTAGCCTGGATGTGATTGTGTACAATATGATTCAAGCAAATCAAACCTATCCCCTCTGTTGCTTTTTGTTCTATTCTGCTCCTTTTGATTGTCTGTAAATGCTGCTGCTGCTGCTGCTGCTGCTGTGTGCATAACCACAGCTTGTTCCGGGAGAAGGGAAATCGTCCTTGGAGCAGATCATCAGGAGGGAGGAAGAGCGAGGATGCCTCCACCTCCTGTTGTTTGTCCGAGATGCCAAGCTCACGCTCAGCATGCCAGGCCCCATGCGGGCGCCCAGGCCGGCCGGAAAAGACAGAGCTCTTGGAAGACTCGGCTCTGGTCAGAGCCAACACGATGCTCGTGCCAGGCAGAGCAACTGTGGCCAGCGTCTGCTAGTGCCTCTCTCCCCTTTACTCGCCGGCACACGGCAGACCTCAGGAGAAAGGATGCGACCATCAGGGGACCGCTAGTCCATCCGGGCTGAACTGGAGGACAGACCCCATGTGGCGGGGAGTGGGAGGTTTGGAGCTGTTGCTCGAGAAACAGCTAAGCAGCCTGGTATCTTATTTCTGTTTCTTACTGATATCTAATTTAAGCCAGAGCCTAACCATTGCACTGTAATAGTGCTACATGAGGCATTTTAGGCATAAACATGCAATAATGAAGTCCAATTAACTGTTGTTCTTTTATGGCCAGTGGTGATGCTGGTACTAATGTTTCTTCAGATCCCATTGCTTTCTATCAAGTCATGAATTGGTGATACATTTTTTTCTGAAATGGATGTGTGTTCTCTTTTTTGCATTCATGCAGTGAAATAAGATCCAGTAAAACGCCAATCTACATACAGCATCCTACCAAAAAATTCTCAGAAGGATCTTAAGGTATCTTCTGACAATAGTTTGTATGAATTTGTTGAATGGAAGAATATTAGGCAAGTTTTGCTTTTTGCCTGTCAAGGATATTTCTTTGTACTGCTAAGCAACTGAGACACATTTCCTGCCAAATATGATCATCTTACATAATTAAACGAGGTTTGCCAGTTGTTGTGAGATTCACAAATTTTGGTTTATGCTAAATGTCTTTATGATTACCCGCGTATATTAGTAATCATTTTAAAAATGGCAAAGTCATGTATTCTGATGTGCAACAAGGGGTGGATAAAAATGCTAAAAGGTTCATGTCAGATAAAATCCCATATTTCATATATATATATATATATATATAATTTAAGTTACTCTGTTTTTTTTAGGGTCTGATTCTGGTATATACCAGTAAAAATTATACAGATAAAAGTGTTGGGCCACCTACACATTATTCCTACTGGAGCTATCATGACATCCCATTCTAAATTCATAGCCATTAATATGGAGCTGGTCTCTCCATTGCAGCTATAGCAGCGTCTGCTCTTCTGGGAAGGCTTTCTGCAAGATTTCAGAGTGTGTTCGTGGGAATTTTCATCCATTCAACCAGAAGAGTATTTGGGAGTTCAAACACTTACGTTGGATGAGACGCCCTGGCTCACAGTGTCCACAGCAGTTATTCAGTGGGGTTGAGGTCAGGGCTCTGCGCAGGCCAGAGCCCTGACCCTGACATAAAGAAACTTCAGTCATGTCTTTATGGACTTTGCTTTGTACACTGGGGCAAACTCATGCTGGAAAAAGAAAAGGGCCTTCCCCAAACTGTTTCCTTGAAGTTGGAAGCATGCTGCTGTCTTGGTAAGAAGAAGGAGTAAGATTTCCCTTCACTGGAACTAAGGGGTCCAGGCCAACCCCTGAATAACAGCCCCACAGCAATATCCGTTCTTCACCAAACTTTACAGTTGGCACAATGCAGTCAGGCAAGTAATATTCACCATACCCAGACTTGTCTACCAGACTGGTAGATAGAGAAGCATGATTCCTTGTGCCACTACTCCTGAGTTGAGTGGTGACATGCTTTACACCACTTCATCCAACACTTGGCATTGTGCTTAGTGATATAAGGCTTGCACATGGCTGTTCAACCATGGAAACCAATGCCATAAAGCTCCTGGTGCACAGTTTTAGTGTTGATGTTAGTGACAGAGGAGGTTTGGATCTCTACAGTTGCTGAGTCAGCAGAACACAGACGAGCACTACGCGCCTCAGCACTCGGAGACCCAACCCTGTAACTTTACGTGGTCTGCCACTTTGTGGATGACTTGTTGTGGATACTAAACATTTCCACTTTGCAGCAATATAACTTACAGTCGATGGTGGAATTATCTAGGAGGAAAGAAATCGCATGAACTGACTTGCTGCAAAGTGCTATTTTTTAACAGTACCTCGCTGGAATTCAGCGAGCTGTTTAGAACGACCCATTCTTTCATACATGTTTGTAAAGGCAGACCGCATGGCCAGATGCTTGATTTTATACACCTGTGGCGAGGGGACTGAAATAAATACCAAAATGCAATGATTAAGAGATGTGGCCCAATACTTTTGTCTACATAGTGTAGAGATAATAGTAGCAATATCGGCCTACAGGCAAAAAACAATGAGATCAGTGGCCAGTATTTGTCTGTCTCTTATAAGGGCATCCGGTGTAAAACCTCAGTCAAATTACCAATGCGTATTAATCCGCTGTGGCGGCCCCTTGACGGAGAATACAAGGGAGCAGCTGAAAGGTACATTTATAAAAGAGCTCTTATAGCTCAACACAGAAAAAAAAAATCAAGCATCAATCACTGATCACATTTTTGTACATCGGCAGCTTTAATAACTCCTGGGTACAGGTTACAAAAAGGCCCCATCAGCTGAAACACCTTACATATGCAATAAAGGCTTTCTTGCAAGAAATTAGAACCTTTACTGAGTTTTATTATGTAAGTAACCAGTAACAACAGGTAAGAAGTATAAAAGAGGTTCTATCTTTTGTTGTACATCTGTATTTTTTTTTTCCCATCGCACGGGGGGACGGGAAGAAAAGGAGCTGATGCAACCAGGCTTTAGACAGACGAGGTTGTTCAGTGCAAATACATTAAAAGGGAATGCGTTCTACTGACGACAGCTTTAAAATATGCACGCATTTATATTTCTATCATGAGGTCTATCTTGTGGGTGATGAGAGTGCTGCGATTTTTGTGCCAGATGAAAAAAAAAAAAAAAATATGAGGATGTGTGACACATGAAAACTAGCCACTTGTTTTGCTCCTGCCCTGAATTCTGAATTAGTGTGTGTGTTTTGGGGAAATTCTGATGAGAACGGGAGTTAACGGGGCTCGAATGCAATCGCTCTTTCCGCAGCCGGTCGGTGCGACCGATCGTCTCAGCGGGACTTGCAAAGCAACAGGCGAATGTGACAGCCATCCGGCGCGAAGCGTGAAAAATGAAGTTCCCGGTTGACACGCAGCACGAGTTTTATCTGCTTCACCGTGTTATTTTTTGCTGTTTGTTTTATTTTAATGCCTCCATGCTGCCAGCCAGATAAGACCTTTGCCACTGAAGCTGCGACACAGTACATCTGAAGCAGATCGGGTTGCCACACTGGTTTTGAATGATAATACTGCAGCATCGTGTTTCACATTGATTCATTTTCAAAGAGAGTCAGTATTATTTTTTATTGATCGGCGTTTCTTTATAAACAAAGATGATATATAGGCCGAGTAATAGGAGGATTAAATTACATGGCCTGAAAATAAGCCGGATCGATAAGAAAAGTAATTTAGCCCAATTCGGTTCAATTTGTTTGAGGAATCCTGGGCTGTCTGTGTGCCTGAGTTAGCAGCCGAGGTGAAACGCCACAGACAGGACTGAGCCAGCGCCGCAGACTGCGACTGCTTGAACCTTTTACATCATTTTTTTTTTTTTTTTTTTTTTTTTTTCCCCTCCTTCTTTTTTTTTTTTTTTTTTTAATTTTTTTTTTTTCTACT
>VUQH01081633.1:0-22631 GCA_015106775.1 Etroplus canarensis | reverse complement strand
GGAGACAAAGTGAGAGAGGCAAGGCTGAGATGGTTTGGACATGTTCAGAGGAGGGATAGTGGATATATTGGACAAAGGATGTTGAAGATTGAGCTGCAAGGCAGGAGGAGAAGAGGAAGACCACAGAGAAGATTCATGGATGTAGTGAAGGAGGACATGCAGAGGGTGGGTGTGAGGGAAGAGGATGCAGTGGATAGGGTGAGATGGAGGCAGATGATCCGCTGTGGCGACCCCTAACGGGAGCAGCCGAAGAAGAAGAAGAAGAAGACTGCAGGTTTAAAGTGGAAAGGAACGTGAACGTTGTCTCAAAGGACATAAATATTACATCACATTTGGGCCTAAAATTAAAAAGTATTGAGTTTATTCATATGAGCGGAAGTTAAAAAAGAAAGGAGTACTTACCATTAATTATTCAAACAAAACAGCTGAAAGAGTCACAGCTATGCTTTGAGAGGACAGTGGTGACCCTGGCACCCCACAGTTACAGCAGAGATTTGGTCCTTAAGGTGATCGTTCAAAGTTGACAGTGTATTGACGATAGCATGTGACATTTAAAAATCAAATACCAAATAATGTTGGTAAACTACATACGATGCCATTTCAAATAATTGTGTAATTGTCCTTTTAGAAAAATTTGGTGCAAACTCTCTTGCCACCTCCATGCACTTCATAAGTAAATATTTAGTTACAGGTTAATTTGATTCATATTGATTTTATTTATTTTTAAAAAATGTTCTATAAATGGACGGTACAGTGGAAGATGGTTATCACTGTCGCCTTGCAGCAAGACAGGCCTGGGTTTGAATTTGCTGGCCATTGTGTCCATATGGTTAGGTCCTTAAGTTTTGGGACAATGATGCTTCCACCAGAGTGGAATTTAAAACAAACAACTGAAACTGAAAAGTGCAGACTTTCAGCTTTCATTCAAGGCATTTGACAAAAGAATTGCATTATCTGTTTAGGAATTAGAGCCATTTATACACAATCTCCCATTTTCAGAGGCTCAAAAGTAATAAGAAAAACTAATATAATTTCAGATATAAAGACTGTTTTTCATACTTGAATGAAAGTCATTTGCAGTCAATCACTGCCTGAAGTCTTAAACCCACAGACATCACCAAATGCTGTCTTTCCTCCCTTGAGATGCTTTGCCAGGCCTTTCGTGCAACTGTCTTCAGTTGCTGCTTGTTTGTGGGTCTTTGCCTTCCGTTTTGTCTTCAGTAACTGTAAAGCTGCTCTGCTGTGTTGAGATCAGGTGATTGACTCGGTCATTGAAGAATACCCCATTTCTTTGCCTTGAGAAATGCTTTGTTTGCTTTTGCAGTATGTTTTGGATCATTATCCATTTACACTGTGAAGCACCATCCGTTTTGCAGCATTTGGCAGAATCTGAGCAGAGTATGGCCTTGTACACTTCAGAATTCATCCTGCTACTTCTATCAGCAGTCAAATCATCAATAAACACTAGTGACACGAGTCCATTGGCAGCCATGTATATCTTAATCTTATGTTTCAGATTGTGAACTGTTTTCCTTCCTCCTTTCCTTCTCCATACTTTTCTCTTCCCATCTTTCTGGTACAATATAATTTCATCTGTCCAAAGATTTTTTCCCCAGAACTGGGCAGTCTCTTTTAGATCTTTTCTGGCAAAGTCTAATCTGACTTTCTTTTCTTTATTTATGAGTATAAGCATGGCTTTGCACCTTGCTGCAAACCCTGTGTAATAACCCTAATGAAGGAGTCTCTTGATCGTGGACTGACAATGATAAACACCTACCTCCTTGAGAGCGTTCGTGACTTGGTTAGATGTTGTCAAAGGTTTTTCTTAACCGAATAAAGAATTCTGTGATCATCCACTTTTGTTGCAGGTGTTGTTCTTTTAAAGATTATTCCAGATTCTTGTTTTGGCCATTTCTCAAGTTTTTGCTGTCTCTGATAGGTTTATTTTTGGTTTTCAACCTAATAATGACCTCCAGCACTTGCATTGACATCTCTTGAGCTCTCATATTAAGAGCTCCAGCAAACAGCAAAAATACAAGTTCAGCACTTGGAATCAGCTGCTGATCTTTTATCTGCTCAATTTGGAATAATGATGGAACAGACCTCACCTGGCTGTGAAACTGCTTTTTAATCATTTGTCCCATTATTTCTGAGGAAAAAATACAATTGCAAAAAAATGAGTCATTGTCCCAAAACTTATGAATCTAACTGTATTTGGCTAAAATCCTAAAACCACACTATTCAGAGGTGAACACAATGTTCTTATCCTTTGCTTTCAAATGTAAAAAAATGACACTTTATTATTATGTAATATAACTTTGATAAGTAAAAATATTCAAAATTATATTTTTGAAATGAACAAAGAAGACATCACAGTGATGTTTGGCTCTTTGTGTCCAATCCAAAGTTAAGCTGACTTTGAGACTTAGCTGTCATTATTACAAATGTCAGGTTGGGCCAACTTGTCATATGTTACAAGTAGGGTTTTGACAACTTTTCCTAGAATACAGGAACACAGAACATGCTAAAAAAAGAAAAATTAACAATGCTATTTTAAAATATTTTAAAGGAAGATAGATGGTTATAAATTCCAAAATAAGTTCATAGTAGAAAACCACCTTCTGCTTCATTGTGTGGATCCTGCTCCAAAAGCTGTCTAAAGGTCAGGTCAGTGTATGAGGTACAACAAATGGGCCCATGATGGTTGCACACAAAGGCCCATATTAGTCCTTAGACTGTAACTCTGCAGATGGGAGGAATACAATAGTTAAATGTTCTTTTGTCTTAATCTGAAAGAAAAAAAAACAATATTAAAACAAAGCAAAATGCAAGAAAGTGAGGATTTTGAAATAAACCAGTAATTAACTATACATAAATCCCAAAACATAGCAGTATTTGTTTTTATTTCTTCATCACTGAACTTTAGTGACTTTTTAACAGTAAAAATATCTTCCTTCATTTGTAGCTGCATGCAGAGCCACCTGCCAGCTCTTTTGACACAAGAGCAGTGGAAATAACAGCTTCACTCTTTTTATACTTTGGTTTTGTGTTTCTGTATCTCTCCCATGCATCTAATTAGTCAGGTCTCTCTTGACAGATAGATTTTTAAAAAAAATCTGAATGAGACTTTTACATGGATAAATAAAGGATTATATAATTAAAACTTTGAGTAAGAAAAACACAAGCCTCTTATGGACATTCAAGCATTATGCTTGTACATCCTGTTCCAGAGATAATGATGTGGCTTTGCATATACTGGGATTAAGTGTTTTTATTTGCTTCTGTGACTCTTATAGTGTGTGACAGTCTTTAAAGTAATATACCTCAGTCTCTTGACATGAATCTGCATTAAATCCTCTGTTTTTGCTGTATTATGTATCGAGCTGTATATTAACTCCCTGATGTTATCTGTACAGTGTGTGTGTGTTCATGTGTGTGCATTGATGGCTTAGACAGTCAGCTAGATCCAAGCCTGGGTGTCTTACTGCGACAACCTATTAACTCTGCTGTGTATGTATAATGTTTCATTTAGGCATATCAGCCTTCTCATCAAATATTCATTTGAGGGGAGATTGGCTACTTTGTCTTGGCTGAACTTCCTCCTCCCACTGTCACCCCTTCATTTCTTTATCTGAGTGTCTTCACATGTATCCATAGCTGCAGAAAACGCAAAATCAACTCAGACTGAGCTGTGGAGATACATGTGAGCAGACATACACCTCTCAAGGACATGTGGCACAATTTTTTTGGTCCTTTACCTTGTTAAGCACCAGCTGTGCCTGTCACCTGTCTGTCCTGTATACTTTTACTGTATCTGCGTGTGTGCTGTTTGCTACTTGCACTATTGCTTTACACTGTGCATAGCTCTAGGCATCAGTCAGAGCTCATTATTGGTTATCTGTCGGCTCCACTTTTCAGCCTGCAGTGGTGCTAAATGTCTCTGTAAACCCCTGTGGGAGATAAACACCATCAATACTGTGAGATTTAACAGTCCCGAGGCACATAATATATTCAAATGCTTCTCCACTGTGTTACCTCCGTCTTCTTCTATTTCTCTTTCAAGTTTGTGCTCTTTCTGTTGCTTCAGTCTCCTCTTTAGATGCATCTCTATCCCTGTATTAGTTATTTTTTGCTTCACCAGGCCTTTCTCTGTGTCCTCCTTTGCCTTGCACTTTTCTCTTTTTCCAGCAGCTGATGGATATTTTCTCCCCTCCCCATCAGTCTTCTGACTGGGGACACAATAATCCCTCACTTGTTGGCCTGTCTTTAAAGAAGCTTCACCACACTGTTTATCCCTAACCAGGATTATTTCAGCTTTTCCTGGAAAAAGGTATTCTCAGTTATATCACTCTATGTATGAGAGAATCACATGCAAAGGCAAGCACATAAAAACCCTGTTTATTGATGTTTTTTTAATATGCTCTGGGTTATGTTGAGGGCATTTTAAACATTTATTTAATAATTATTTTCTATATTAAAAGGGTTATGCATCAAAGGAACCACATTTGGTTTCTGGTCTGGGATCCTAGGAATACTCCAGTGATTTTCTATCTTAAAGTCCACTTAATCATGGTGAGAGATGCTTTGCCTGTGGAAACAGCTGGATAGCTGTTATGTCAAGTTTAAGAAAATGTGTTCATGTGATGTCTTTTGGGTCGTGATCAGTTATGCTTCAGTTTAGCAAGGGATTAAACAATCAGTTTTTACATTCTTATTTCAATGTGAAGCTAAACAGTCAGGTATGTAGCATTAGTCTTGGGCGGTTCTTATTGGGATGCAGAAGAAAAATAAATCAAGAAAACAAAAGATTTGCTAAATTTCTTGTATTCTTAATAGTTTGTTATGAGGTACCATATAGATATTATCAGCATTTCGGTTTGTCCAATACTTAGGTTTACTTTGGTTTTGTATTTTAGAGTGAACTGTGAAATGTTTGTGAAATGGTGAGAACTACAAAAAATATACCTGCTGAACATCATCATGTTTGTGACTTTGAGCATGTTAGACAATTTATTGACAGCCTGAGACCATTACATACATGTGAGTGGCACAGAAACTGATGCAATGTTACTTGCTCATGCAAGTATAACTACCATGCAAAGGTATAAAAAGAGATCTCATACACTATGTGGAAAAAAGTAATGAACCACCTATACGTTACACCTACAGGAGCTTTTATGACATTCCTCATAGGCATTAATATAAGGTTGCTCCCTCTTTGCAACTGTAATAGCTTCCACTTTTCTGGGAAAGCTTTCTACTAGATTTTAGAGTGTGGAATTCATCCAGAAGAGCATCTGTGAGGTCAGGCACTGATATTGGAAGAGAGGGCCTGGCTCACAATTTTCATTCACTGGGGTTGAGGTCAGGGCTCAGTTCTTCCAGAGCAAACCCATCCAACTATGCCTTTACGGACCTTGCTTTGTGCACTGGGCCACAGTCATGTTGGAACAGAAAAGGCCTACTGAAGCACAGAATTGTCCAAAATCTCTTGGTAAACTGAAGCATTTATATTTCCCATTAGTGAAACTAACCCCAGAAAAAGACCCCCATAACGTTATCCCTTCCCTACCAAACGTTACAGCTGGCACTGTGTAGTCAAGCAACTACCATTCCTGGCATTTGCCAAACCCAGACTTGTTCATCAGACTGTAGGATTGAGAAGCATGGCTCACTACTATACAGAGCAGGTTTTTATTGCTCCAGAGTCCAGTGATGGTGTGCTTTACACCACTCTGTCCAACATTTTGCATTGTGGTGATTTAAGGCTTAGACCCAGAATCTCGGGGTCACAGTTTTTGTGCTGATGTTAATGCCAGAGGAAGTTTGAAACTCTACAGTTAGCATTCAGGAGAGCTTTGGCAACTTTTAGGCATTACGTACACCTCAACACTTGGTAACCCCTCGGTGTAATGTCACATGGTCTGCCACTTTTTGGCTGAGTTGCTGTGGTTCCTAAATGCCACTTAGGGTTGATTGTAGAATATCCAGGAGGGAAGAAATTGTACCAACTGACGTGTTGCAACAGTAGCATCATATTATAGTCTTCTTCTTCTTCTTCTTCTTCTTCTTTGAGCTTCTCCCATTAGGGATTGCCACAGTGGATCATGTATTATGAATCTGCATTTTGATCTGGCAAAGATTATACTCCGGATGCCCTTCCTGGCGCAACCCTAACCATTTACCCGGGCTTGGGACCAGTACTAGGAGTACACTTGCGTGTGGCCCCTGTGGCATCCTGTTACAGTACCACACTCAAATTCACTGTGAGCTCTTTAGAATGACCCATTCTTTCACAAATGTTGATGAAGGCAGAGTGCATGGCTAGATGCTTGATTTTTTACACTTGTGGCAATGACACTGAATGAAACACCTGAATTAAGCAATTAAGAGGTGCGGTCCAATACTTTTCTCCATATAGTGCATGTAAAAAGCTTTTTTATTAAAGACTGTAAAATGTATTTATTTTAATTTCTTATTTATTTTTTATTTCTTATCTAATTTAGGTCTTGAACAAGTGTAACAAACGTCACTTTGATTATTATAGTCTAGAAAAAGAGGCTAGACACAAGCCCCGCTCACCATGGAGGGTTGCATCAGGAAGGGCATCCGGCATAAAACCTCTGCCAAATTACCATTGCGGATTTATCTTCTGTGGCGACCTCTTATATAAGGGAGCAGCCGAAAGGTACATAGACTAGAATAAAATTCAGTGTCAAAAATTGACCTTAACACTTGAGGCCATGGTGCCTTAGTATAAAATAGTTAGCCTCTATTATCACTGTAAGCCATGCAAACAATGAAATTACCAATGCAACTCCTTCTCGTGCATTAAAATAATAATAAAATATAAAATAAGACATTGTATGCCAATATGTCACAGTGCAAAGATGGCACAGTAAAGTTCAATAAAGCAGAAAAATAGCAGCAGTATTTAAATATGAGAAATTACAGTAAAGTGTGTGGTTGTGGCAGCAGTATTGTCTGTAGGACTGTTCTGACAGATGCATGCATGCATGTGGATGACTGTGGGGAGGAAACTGGTTTTCAAGTCTGAAGGCTGGGGATTTGGAAGGTCTGCAGTGTCTGCCAGAGGGCAACAGTTCAAACACAGAGCAACCAGGATGGGAAGAGTCTTCTAAGAGTTTTCTAACATCCTAACAATAACTTAAGAATCCATCCGTCCATCCATCCATCCAGTATATGAAAAATATCAGTCTATTGATAAGCATCTCTATTCTCAGATTCTCAGACACTGGAGCTTCAGTGCTTTAAGACTGACTGTCGGTAGTCTTGTTGTTATGGTCCTGGGTTTTGAAGTTTGGTTTTGAATGTTTGTGAGTTTCTTTTATGGTTTTGAGTCTCTTAGTTTTCGTGTACTGTTATTGCATCCATTGTTATATTTGAGGTTTACTTTAGCCTTGCCTCTAAATAGTTATTTAGTCCTTTAGATGTATCCTGTGTTCTTGTTTTTTGTCAAGTTTTGTGTTTATCTTCTCAGTTATGTTTCTTGTTTCCTGTTTTACTTTTGTACCTGGTCATGTCTTGTGCATTATGTTCATTTTTACTTCCTGCCCTTGATGTTGGCCACCTGTACTCCTCTCCCTCCTGTCTCTTGTTAGTCATTACTCTCATGTGTATTAATACCTCTGCCTTTCCTTTGCCTAGTGTCGAGATGTCTGTTATATTTAGGTGTTTGCCAAGTCAAATCAAATCTAGTTAAGTCATGTCATGTCTTGCTCCATGGTTTTGTTTAATTTCCTCCTTTTGGATTCTGTTTATTTCTTGGACTTTTACCAGCCTTAATAAAGCTCATTTTTGGTTCTCCTTTACCACGTCTGCTTTGGAGTCCTGCTTTTTGAGTCCTCACCACATCCTTCTACAAACCCTGACAGTTGTTGCATTCTAGTTCATACCTGTCCAAAACATCGGGAATGACCACTGATTCTAAAACATACCTAAATCAAGACTTAAATGAGCCCCAAAAACTCATTAACAGAACCATAAACCTTAAAAAATATCCCAGACAGGCTCATGTAGTTTGTGATGGGAAACAAATCTGCTGAAATATTGAAGTTTATCCTATAAAGCGACCCGGGGCACCCTCCATCTTCATTAGGCTTACATGGGGCGTGTTTACGGATATAATATTCAAATCCTTTTTTCTAATCATGGCCTTGGTGAAATGTGAGTGAGTCATCCGTTAACTCTGCTCAGCCAACTCAAGGACGTGAAGCTGACAGCATATTGATCTGCAAGTATTAGGCTGCAGAGCGGCTCAAGTCCAAGGTGAGAGCATCCATCAGATTAGTAGGTACACACTCCTGCATCCCTCTGGCGTGCCACTCCCTCTCTCCTGCTTCATCACTCCTCCCAGCTCTGCCTCTCTCTGTTCGTGTCTCAGATAGGACACATGCAGACGCTCCAGCTGTCAGGCGGACTTTGTGTGTGTCAGCAGCACATTTGAACCTCAAACCCACAGAAGTGCCCCAAATTGTGGACGTGAGAGCGCACCGTTGCTGCGCAGGAGGAGGAGGAGGAGGAGGAGAGTTATAGTTTGGAAAGAGGCGAGCGGACTTTTACTGTCTGTCTGCAGCCCCACACCGTCTGGTGCCTGCAGGAAAGTGACATGCAAGCGGGAATCAAGGCGCAGAAGTCGTAGATCAACTGCGGCTCCGATCCTGCAGGTTCAGCTTGGTTTATCTGGTAAGAAGTGAGAGAAAAACATGAAATCCACCAGTCAGGATCAGAGTTTGTCAGACTCCAGAGAGCTGGACAGATCTTATGACCCACTCACAGGTAGGGGCTTTGTCATATCATTTTTTATTTTCTTTTATAAATACTTACGCATGATTTGGTGCTGTTTGCTGACCTGGCTTAAACCTCCACTCAGAAGAGCATGGCTGCAGTGATGAAAGTTTTAAGTTTTTGGTCGGAAATTGATGTTCAGCTTTGGGACTTTTAATAAATCTACCCATTAGTCAGTGTGTGCACCCCTAATCTCAGTGCTGCAGCTGCTCTAGACGCTGCTCTTTGGAGCAGGAGTCTGATCTTACAGGTATTTTACTTTGAAATGAACTTTACATCATTTGCCTGCCTTTTATTATGAATAAGAATGTGAGCATCATAGGTTGGTAATGGAATAATTGTATGAAAATTTAATAAAAGCACATGTAAAGAACTCAGTGTTTGACAGGGGTGGGGCTAGAGGAAGGGCCCTGGGGTGGCAATGCCCCCCCAATTTGATTGCACCCCCCTCAAAAAAATTTGCATTGTCAAGCCAGTGCAGAAATTATAGCGAGGGATAAGGAGATCTAGCTCATTTTGTCCTCTTCAATGCATCATTGTAAATATATAATTAGTGTTAAATAATATTACATGCTGCGACTGCTGTTGGTTTAATTATACATGGAAAACAATAATTTTTTATAAGTTTTGCTCCTCATTTTCCTCACAGTGGTTTGGTCCACTTAACCCCTTTACTTTGCTGTCTGTAAACCAAAGGTGTGTGAAACACTGGTATTTCCTTCTGCTTCTTTAGTGAAAGTAAACATACTCTTGTAACCAGACCAGAGTTTTACGAGCTATGGAGCTAGTAAATCTTTACCATTTAAATCATGTGCATCACTGTGGCTGCTGTATTATGAAGGGGCAACTATGCCTCCAAACGCTAATTTCTAGACGCAGGAGGTCCGTGCATGTTAAAATCATTATAACTCAAAGAATTTTCATCCAGTTATCACATGTTCTTGTTTTTTTTCTGAAAGGATTTTCTAATTTCCCATGATCCCAGTACTTTTGTCCGTATAGTGTACATTTGAATAGTGCCTGCAAGTGAAACGAAAGATGGGTAAATGCATAAAAAACAATCAGCAATTTGTATGAATCATTTAAGAATTAAGCAGTGGTCACATCTGTAGCTTTTAGATTTTCAGTTGTGAATATTTTTCTTTTTTGTCAGTTTAAAAAACAAGAATCAGAAGACATCTTAACTATCATGGGCTGCTTTTATCTTGGCATGGGCAATTTTTTAAAACTTACTATTAAATGATTATCATAATGATTTAAAAATCTTGAGTGATGAGAAATATTCATCACTTAATTCTTCAAACACCATATTAGTTAGTACATCAGAGGGACAGTCCGGGATGAGTGGTTTGGGGACAAAGTCGGAGCGGCAAGTTTAACATGGTTTGGACATGTGCAGAGGAGGGATAGTGGATATTTTGGACAAAGGATGTTGAGGATGGAGCTTCCAGGCAGGAGGAGAAGAGGGAGACCACAGAGAAGGTACATGGATGTAGTGAAGGAGGACATGAAGGGGGTTGGAGTGACAGAAGAGAATGCAAGGGATAAGGTGAAATGGAGGCAGATGATCCGCCATGGCGATTCCTAATGAGAGCAAACGAAAGAAGAAGAATAACAGCATGTTTGTTTTCAGAATTAACAAGCACATTCAAATGAAAGAAAAAAATAAACCTCATATGCTTGACAAAGATGTGAGAACAACTTTATATCAACACTATAATGCTAATGAGTAGTAAAAAGTCTAGTTTCAATAATTTGGACTGGAGGCAAAAAGAGAGAGCTAAAAAACATTGGAATAACAGGCTCTTGTCACCTACCATTACATCTGAAAATGTGAACGTTTGTAGCCTAATTAGATCAGTGAGGCTCCTCTCTCTTTCAGATGTTTCAGTGCTTTATTTTTCTCACGAGTGCTTGCAAACACAATCCTCTTTAGACATCACACATGCAGGTCTCTCTGTGCTTTGGCAGGCTGCTCTGTCATTTTTGTGACAACTTCCCAAAATAGCTTTTTCCTTTAAAAATAATCAGATACATGTGTAAAAATAACCTCTTTAATATAACACAAGCAGCACAGTGTTGTTCCTATTTATTTTTCATGATATTTCTAAAATACTGTATGGGATGGATGTTATACAGATGACTGAGCTGATAGACGTTGCTTGTATAATAGCTGGGGTTATATCCATTCAGCAGCTGGTTAATCAAACACTGAGCAGGTGCCTGAACACTGAGTCTTTAGGGGGTGTTCATAAGACACAAACAAATGGTTTCATTAAAGAGCAAAGCAGAGCTTGAGGCCTTTAGTGTTCATCTTTATGGTCTCTGACAAACAGCAGAACACCAACCTCTGCCTATGGAAAACTCTGTTAATGTGCATTTGAAATATTTATCAGGTAAAAAAAAACATTCAAACTGAACAATAAATGGTCTTTATAGTCAGCTGTTCTACTGTAAAGCTGCTGAAATCCTCATGTTCACTTCCGGATTCATGTAATATAGATACACATTACTTTGCTGTACTTGTTACAGTGGTCCTGACTGACTGCTGCTGCTGCTGTGGGATGGTTCAAACATAACATCACAGAAAGATACTTTTTCAAATATTTTTTATAATCACAGGTTGATTGCTTGGGATATCAGCTTAGATTTTTAGCTGTACAGTAAATAAGAAGCTATTGGAAGCAATCAGCTTTGATGGACTAGCAGCCTGTCCAGGATGTACCCTGTCTCTCATCCAAATCAGCAGGGATAGGCTCCAGTGCCCCCTTGACCTTGGATTGGATAAGCTGTAAAAAAATGGATGGATGGATGGATGGATGGATGGAAGCCGCCTACACTGGGTGCACAATTATTAGGCAAATGAGTATTTTGACCATATCATCATTTTTATGCATACTTTCCAACTCCAAGCTGTATAAACTTGAATGCCTATTGGATTTAGGCACACAAAGTGATGTGCATTTGTGCAGTGAGGGAGAGTGTGGCCTTAGGAGATCAACATCCTATATCAGGTGTGCACAATTATTAGGCAGCTACTTTTCATCAGGCAAAAATGGGCCAGAAAAGAGATCTAACAGACTCTGAGAAGTCAAAGGTTATAAAACATCTTTCAGAGGGATGCCGCACTCTTGAAATTGCCAAGATATTAGGATATGACCACAGGGCCATCAAAAGTTTTGTTGCAAATACCCAAATGGGTCGCAAGAAATATGTTGAGAAAAAAAGACGCACATTAAGTGCCAAAGATTTGAGAAGAATCAAACACCATGCTGCCAGGAACCCATCATCCTCCAGTGCTGTCATATTCCAGAACTGTAACCTACCTGGAGTGTCCAGAAGTACAAGGTGTTCAGTGCTGAGAGACGTGGCCAAAGTAAGAAAGGCTAAAACCAGACCACTATTGAACAAGACACATAAGTTGAAATGCCAAGACTGGGCCAAGAAATATCTGAAGACAGATTTTTTCAAAGGTTGTATGGACTGATGAGATGAGAGTGACTCTTGATGGGCCAGATGGATAAGACCATGGCTGGATCAGCAATGGGCATACAGCTCCACTCTGACTCAGACGCCAGCAGTGTGAAGGTAGGGTATTGATATTGGCTGGAATTATTAAAGATGAGCTTGTTGGACCTTTTCAGGTTGAAGCTAGACTCAAACCCAACTCCCAAGCTGACTGCCAGTCTCTAGAAGACACTCTCTTCATGCAGTGGTACAGGAAAAATCTGCATCTTTCAAGAAGACCATGATTTTTATGCAGGACAATCCTCCATCTCTGTATCAAAGTAGTCCACTGCGTGGCTAATGATGTGGCCCCCTTCCTCACCTGACCTAAACCCTACTGAGAACTTGTGGGCCCTTCTTAAACGTGAGATGTTCAGTGAAGGAAAACAGTACACCTCTCTGAACAGTGTCAAGAAGGCTATGGTTGCTGCTGCACAAAAAGTTGATGGTCAAGAGATCAAAAAACTAACAGACTCCATGGATGGAAGACTTTTGAGTGTTATTGAAAAGGGTGACTATATTGGTCACTGATTTATTTTTTGAAATTTCAGAAATGTTTATTTGTGAAGTTTGCCTTGTTTATTATTCCCACTTTAACAGATGAAAATAAATGAGATGGAAATATTTTTTTCTTTGAGGTGCGTAATAATTCTGGATACTAATAGTTGCCTAATATTTGTGCGCACACAGATATTCTCCTACAAAAGCCAAAACTTAAATTTCACTTCCTTAAAATATTCAGGTTTGAAGTTTATTAACATTTTGGATTGACCAAGAGTGCTACTGCTGTTAAATAATAAAACTAATCCTCAAAAATTCAACTTGCCTAATAATTATGCACACAGTGTTTTAACTCAGCTTAAAAGCTGAGAAGACTTTGCCTGACTCTTTCCAAAGTTCATTCCTTGACTAAAAGATGGAATTAGCCTCTTAGTTTGAAAAGTGCAGCCAGAGTGGAAGTGCCTTAAACTGACATTCTTTGGGCAGAAGGAGGTGACTCCTTTGGTTGCCCAATGTCATCTGGTTTTGTAGAAGTCAATGGGAAAATGACCCACTGGCTCCCTTGATGCATGACCTCAGTAAATGCTTTCCTGATGAGTTCATGGCTTCAGTTGCCAGTTTAGTCTAATTGAATACAAAATGAATTTTTCTTCTTAAATTATGGTTGTCAACACAACCAAAAAAAAAGGATAAAACAAGGGCAGTGCTTCTGTCAGTCAGATCCATCAATCGCTCATCACATCTGCTTTTAAAATGTTAAAACAGATGACAAAAGCAGTCAGCTTTAGGTTTCACAATGGGACTTTGCTAAACAACAGGTCATGGTGGATATGTTCATCTCTTCTATATATTGACCTAAGTATTATGCAGCACACAGGAGTGCTGATAACCTCCCATTCTAATTCCATAGTATGGAGTTAGTCTCCTCTGCAGCTACAACATCTTCCACGTTTCGGGGAAGGCTTCAACAAGACTTGGTCTGTGTGAATTTTTGTCCATTCATCAGAAGAGCACTTGTGAGATCACACACTGATGTTGGGTGAGAGGGCTTGGCTTGCAATCTCTGTTGTAGTTCAATCCAAAGGTGTTGGACTGAGTTGAGGTCAGGGCTGTGTGTGAGCCAGTCAAGTTCTTCCATACCAACCATACCTCTGTGGACCTTGTTTTGTGCAATGGGGCACAGTCATGCTGGAACAAAAAGGGCTTTCCTCAGACTGTTCCCACAAATTTTGAAGCAAAGAATTGTCTGAAATGTCTTTGTAAGCTGAAGCCCAAGCCAACACTGGAGAAACAGCCTGTGGAATTATCCCTCCTCCATCAAACTTTACAGCTGGGAAACTACATTCAGGTAGGTAATGTTCTCCAGGCATTTGTGAAACCAAGACTGGTTCGTCAGACTTCCAGATAGAGGAGCTAAGTATTGTGCTGGTGATAATGCCAGAGGAGGCAGCTGCCTCAGCATTCGGTAACCCCCGCTCTGTAACTTTATGTAGCATGCACTTTGCAGCTGAGTTGCTATGGTTCCTAAACACTTCCACTTTGCATTAATACATTTGAAGAATTCTGGAATATTTAGGAGGGAAGAAATTTCACTGACTGACTTGTTACAATGGTGGCATCCTGTTACAGTACCATGCTGGAATTCAGAGAGCTCTTTAGAATGACTAATTCTTTCACGAATGCTTGCAAAGGCAGAGTGAATGCTGAGATGCTTGATTTTATGTGAATTTCATTCAGTTCTACTGTCACATGTTCTACAGAATGACTTAAATTCATTGATTAAGAGGTATGGTCCAATACTTTTGTCCATATTATATATATGCCTATGGTCAGGTAGTCAATCTTTGATTGTGACAGAATAATTTTCCAGTTATGATTGACCACACTTGTTTGTGTGTGTGTGTGTGTGTGTGTATTTGAATTAGAGCAGTGGCAACGCATCCATGCAAATATATTAGTGACATTTTTCTACGGTACTGAAGAGTTCCCCCAGTGCAATAAACATAAAACCTTCTGTAGTATACAACATTTACATAGCTCATTACAATATAAAATCCCTGATATAATCACTGGAAAAGCTCACAATGCCAGCAGGAGTGTACACATTTGAATATGTTTGTGTGTGTCCATGCTTGTTCATGAAATGGACATTTATAATCTGAACTGTGTCCTCCTGAGGGATTATAGTAAGCATGGGGGCTGTTGCCCTTAGCAACGTTAGCTTACAAATGTTCATTTAGTGCTGCGTGACCCTCCTTAAGCTGCCATGCCCTCCTAAAGTCGACACGAAATGCTTACAGTGAAATGACACACACAGTAGTTGGTCTAAGTCACCAGTTGAAAAATGAAGTTTGGGGAATAGAGCTTCCTTTTGTAGTCACTCTCAGGATTTGTGTCTTATGTAGAGATAAGCCGAAACCTGGATAAATGGGAGGAATGCATCAGGAAGGCCATCCAGTGTAAAAATGTGTGCCACATCACCTATGTGGATTTGTCCACAGTAGCGAACCATTAGGAGAAGAAAGGAAGCAGTTGAAAATAGCACCATTTTTTAGTTTTTGCATGAAATATACATAAAAATAATGAAAGAAAAAACATTTATTATGAAAAAATAGGAACATCCATGCCTTCTTTTGAAGATTTAAGCCTTTCACTTCATGATTAAATTTAATTCTAATATCAATATTTTCAACCACTTTCACCCACAGATTTTTTTAAGGGTGTCTCTCTGATCCAGCTCATCAAAATCCCAATCATCAGGCCCACAGCAGAAGCTTTAAAATTGGCTCAAGGTTTCTAAGTAAATTATCGACTCTTCATGAATATAACTTGTTGTAAAGTAGTACCAAAAAGCTATCTCCAATTTGGGCTTTAGAAACTTTTTCTTTTTTGAAAATTTCATTCAGTGTATCTCACTTCTATTCCTGTGTATTTTCACATGAGATTTTTGCGACGGTGGAAGAAAGAGGCTTTAAATTTAGTGGTAGCAATAGGAAAAGGTGCATTGATCTTTCTCAGAAGGCTGCATTTCTTCAATTTGATTTACATGATCAAAGTCACCTAGAGGGGCTCTTGGACTGACAAATGACTGCTGGATACACTTAAATCTCACTGAATGAAATAACTGTTGAGTGTTGTCCTTTAACAACTTAACCAACCCCCTGGAGATAGAGTTAGGTCCATAAGTTTTAGGTTTTTTGTCATTTTCCCTCTGTACACCACCACAGTGGATTTTAAATCAAACAGTCAAAATGTGATCGAAGTACAGTTTTTCAGTTTTAATTCAAGGGGTTTGACAAAATAATTGCATTAACTGTTAACCTATCCCAACTCTCCCTGGACCCTGGACAGGTTGCCAGTCTGTCGCAGAGCAACACAGAGAGACAAAACACAATTCATGTGCACATTCATACCTACAGTCAATTTAGAATCACCAATTAACCTAGCCCCTTTGCATGTTTTTGGACTGTGGGAGAAAGCTGGGGCACCGGGAGAGAACCCATGCATTCATGGGAGAACATTTAGATTCCACATAGAAGGACCTAAGCTTGCCAGCAGTTGGATTTGAACCCGGACCCTCTTGCAATTCTTTCATCAAACACCTTGAATTAAGCTGAAAGTCTGCACTTGAGTCTCAAACATACAAAAAAAAAAGAGATAACCCCCCACAATTTTCCCATGAACCTAACTCCTTTGGTTTTACAGATATGGGTCAGGTAAACAGTTACTTCATAATTAATACGGTATGCTCAGTTGCTTTTACTCCTATTGTAACTGTGTTAACTAAATCTAATCTTGACACAACTTCCTACTCATATAATGAACCTAGGGACTCATAAAAGCAGCATAAAGAGGGCTTCAGCTCATTTAAAAACTGTATGTTGTTGAGGAATGACCTCCAGTCTTGTCTTTGTGTAAAATAAATATCAATAGGTTTTCTTTACATGAGTTTTTAATAACTTATGTGTTTATGACCAGTGCCCTGAAAACAGAAGCCTTTCTGTTCTTTTTCCAGCTTAGTTTGTGCTTTTTTATTATTTACAATTTAGCTCCCTCCATCACAACCCTGAGGTGTTTTATGCTGCCTGTGAGGGTGTGTGTGTGTGTGTGTGTGTGTGTGTGTGTGTGTGTGTGTGTGTGCGTGTTTGAGGGCTGTATAAAGCTTTGTTTGTTTTTCCATGGCCACACAGCTGCTGTATTTCATACTTCGAGTGATATATCCTCAGCATCCACTGTCGCTGATGTTCATGATAAGCACACTGAAAGGTTACTGCCACCCTGAGAGCTATAGTGATCACTTAAAGGAGACAAGGAGGTAAATGGTGAGATATTTTGACTTGCTGAGCTAAAAACCATTCATAAATGAAAAGTTATACACAGTATAATAAGTTAAAGTATGCTGAATATAAAATATAACACACCAGAGAAGGTCAGAATAATCAGTGGTCTGTTTGAGCATGAAATTCTAGCTGTGTTTTTACCTTTTGTTTGCACTTGAGCAAACATTGAATCCCTGTACTGCTGTTACAGACAGAAAACTATGAGCTTCATGTATTTCATATTGCATTGTCATGTGTACCACTGTGGTTTATACCTTTTTACTATGCACTGCTTACAACCAAAGCATTTCATAGATTCTGAGTGCAGATATGCATCAGCTGCTAACAGTGACTGCTGTTTGTTGGTTGACATGCTTAATGCTTTATCTTGCCTGTGAGAGATCTTAGTGCTGGTTTCTCCTGAATATGAATCAAAATTTTACAAGTTAAACTTAAGTTCCCCTACTGTCTGCTCTGGAATTGCAGCCACATCAGTTACCTTTGTCAGATTTGGTGGCCTTTTGCAACAGAGTCTAATCTCAAACTCAACACTGCCTCCTTGTGGCATTAAAAAACCCCTTTCGTGAAGTGGAAACTATTTTATGTTTTTTGATTTCTTTTTGACCATTAAACATCTTATTTTAATCATAATTTACAAGTATAAGATAAATTAGATCTACCTTCAAAAACTCTTTACAGACACACTTTTTTATTGTTGCTTTTATCTTGTCACGTTTATTAATGATAGCTGAATCTAATTTGAGCAAGTAGTGGTTGTATTCATTACACCACAACTGTACTTACCAGTAGGTTCATCTGCATTTAGTAACCTAGATGCAGACCCAAAGAACATTTCATCAGTATCATATAAGCCTTCTGCTACAACTGTTTCCAAGGGTGTTTTTGTCTCTGTTGTCTTTCTCTACCTCTCTCACCCTTTCTCTCTTTGTTTCTGTTTTACAGGGGTTTATATCTTTTATATTTTCATGGTAGTTTGTAGTTTTTATATATTCTTTCTTTCTTTCTTTCTTTCTTTCTAAGTCTTTGAAGCCAACTGAAACTTTATGTGATTTTGGATTACATGAATACAATTAACTTGACTTGATTACCAGATGAATATTCCTATATTGATACCTCAAAGTGGAGGGGATGAATCTAAGAAGAGTGTGTCAAGGTTAATGTTAAGAGAAATAGGTGGCAAATGAATGAGCAGAGAAAAAAGTAAATGTCAGAATAGCTTTTTTCATCACTTCTTATCCACATTCTGTTTGTTCTTGGTTTGTTTGGGGTCAATATAATATTTCTGTGTCTGGCTTAGGAAAAGAGAGACTACAGTACAAGATACCTTCATAGGCTGAACACAATCGAGTCCCTTTAACAGAACCCAAACAGAATTTAGGAGAAGGAAAAGCTTCAAAACATGATGAAGGGGAGATTTGGGCTTTACTGCAGCAGGGGTTTCACCACTCTGTTGCTCCTGCTGGAGGGGAAAGAACATAGTTACGCTGTCATACTTCATGGGTATCATGAATATCTTTAGACATCAACTTGATAAAGCTATTTTAGAATATTCAAGATTCACAAGTTCAGACTAAGTTAGTAGCTGGAAAATATAGCAAAAAAGGCCATCCACTAAAGTATGGAAGGAGCTCAGCATCACACAGAGAAGAATCAGCACATGAAAAATAAATGGACATCATCTTTGAAGGAGTTCATCAGAGAGAGTGGAAAGATTATTGATCTCTCTACTGAATAATCAATACAAATTTTAAAGGAACGGGTAGTTATGTAGCACTTTTCAAGTCTAACTGAGCATTCAAAGTACCACTTTTTGTAAAAGCCAATAAACTCAAATCCCAAAACTGCAAAACAACTCAAAACACCGGGACCAAAATGCAAGGCAATGGCAGAAGTGTTCAGTTTATTCAGTTCAGCTGCATCTATACAGCCTCAAGTCACACCATCAGTAATCTCAAGAGATTTTTATATTGTAAGGTAAACGCATGACAAAATTATATAGATCATGAGTAACTTGGTGACAGTTCCTAATTTTCAGGAAGAAGTCTACAGTGGGTCCAGGCTCTGGAAGGGTGTGTGGGGAAAGAGAGGACAGAACAGAGGAGCCCTGCAGGATGAAAAACAACAAACTAAATAACAATAAACCTTCAGCAGGCTGGTGGAGTTACTGATCTGCCAGTAAAACCAGATCAAGAATATGCAGCACCCAAACCAGAGATACCAGCTGGTACAAAGAGCAAGAGGAAAACAAATGAAGTAAGGAAGAGAGAATAAACAAAATTAATGACAGATTAATAATGAATGCGAACATGATAAACCTGTTAAAAATAAATGCTAATTTAAGCTGTGTGTATCATATTTCCCAAATTTAGGTTTAAATGTTTTTGAAATGAAAGCAGGTTAGTTCTGGGTAATCTAGAGATAAACCACAGCATGACTCTGAATGACAGAGTCATGCTGTGGTTTTATATCACCCCAAGGCTGGAGTCGGCACAGGCTTACTCAGCTCTCCTATAATCTTTCTTACAATAAATTTACCCCACATTATTTTAGATTCAGTTGTAGTGATTTCAAATGAGCCAAATATGACAGGTTACATATTTGGAAAACATGTAAATTTATGTTCAATAAATCTTGTTACTGTTTGAAAGCATGATAGATTCAAAAATGAGGAGTCTTGCTTTTAAAATATCATGATGAAGATATATTTTAGAAACCGCATGGTCTCACAAAATTTGGCTGTTACTTTGAATTTAAAAGTATCAAGTTACAGGGTATCAGTTGTTGTCTCCTAATTTTTAAAAAAAATGATGATTTCTTTTAGTTTGTCTGACTCGCTGACTCCAAAACCACAGCTTATTTGATACAGATTTGAGAAAGTCCTTCTCACTTAGAATATATGTTGGTTAAGTTAATTAAATTCAGACTAAACAATTTTAATTTTTAAGTGTTTTTTTGTCAATCTGATGCCTGCAAGAGAGTTCAGGGAGGCAACATGAGCCGCACACTATATACCAAAGACTTTCTCCTGATTTGGTGATTTATTTAGGCTGCAAGATTTCTCCCTGACATATATCACTTCTGCTGCCCTGCATTGCTGCTTGCTGTTCTACCACCTTAGCGTCCTTCTGTAGGCTCCAAAGGGAGGTTTACTCATCACTCCCCACTGTGTATGTGTATCGTACTGTATTTGTGGGGAGTGATGAGCTCAGAGCTGACTCCAAATTTTAATTGTATTTTGGTGCTGTAATAAATCATCCATCCATCTATTTTCTTCTTCTTATCCAGTTCAGGGCCTGGGAGGGCTGAAGCCTATCCTAGCTACCACAGGGTGAGGGGTGGGGAACAGCCTGGACAGACTGCAAGTCTATCTCAGGGCTAACACAGAGAGACAGACAATCCTATATTACTGTATAAATAACAAACTGCAATTATTACTGCTCAATAACTATGCAAACTCTGATTATGACCATTGTCACTCCTGCCTGTGGCTATTACACTGCTCCTCCCTTTAAAAACTGGACTTTCACCTACTGCCATGCTGGGTTTTCTCTATTTTACTATCTCACCTGTACTGCTATATTCTTTACTGATATTTATGCATACAGAAATGAGTGCCTGTAACACAAGTAATTACCCACTCCAGGGATTAATAAAGTGTTCTGATTCTGATTCCATTCATGATCACATTCACACTTATGGCCAGTTTAGAGTCGGCAATTAACCTAAGTCAGTCATTTCAAATGTGAGTTATCTGTTACATTATAACAAGACTTTTTGATTAAATAAATAATTAAACAAACATGATTTTTTTCTTTATCTGAAAAGCAGTAAGACCACTAAGACCAAAATTAACATTAGACATCACTCTGTTTAATTCATGTATTTTAGAGTTCAGTCTTAAGGCTTGCCATTCCATCTGCTGGGTCCTGTCCCAACAACTCTAATCTGTTGGGTCACATAGATTCAAAGCCAGGTCATCAAACTAATTTGCTCGCACCAAGTTGCATAGACAAGTGATTCAAAGTATTTGAGTCTAGTTTGACCATTGTTTCATCCATTTTGCATGGCGTTCACTACGTGAACCACTATGTCTGTCTCTAATCTCTGGTTAGTCTGATTGGTTGTTTGCAGGTAATCCTTCATCCAAACCCAGTAAAAAGACCTTAAAGCAGCGCTTCCTCAAACTGCTGCCCTGCTGTCGGTCTGGCTCCAGCCCTTCAATTAATGAAAGTAAGTATCAAGACACTCGCTTTGTAACCACTCTGACTCCGCTACAGATTAATCATATTAAACACATTCCTTTTCCTCCTTTAAGTCTTCAATACTTCAGTGACACTCTGGTGCATTTCAGGGAGTAACAATTTCCTTTCTGCCTTTATTCCTCCATGCAGGGAGTATAGCTGATGATGGTGAACTGTCAACAGTGTGTTACAGACCAGAGGGCCTTGACCGTCTAGTAGAACAGACCAAATTCAGCAAGAAAGAGCTGCAGGTCCTCTACCGGGGATTCAAAAACGTCAGTCAAGCATTCCTGGAAATTATTGATTATCCCTCTTACAATGATTACACAATACTTTGAAAACCATCAATTTTTGATGTGGATCTATTATATCATTTATGTGCATGAAAAATATTGTGTGAGGAGGTTTTTGTTCATCCAAAAAATTCTATGATTTCTGCAGGAGTGTCCGAGTGGCGTGGTGAATGAAGAGACTTTTAAAAGCATCTACTCCCAGTTCTTCCCTCAGGGAGGTCAGTCACCCTCATTTCCTCTTGTTTAATGTTTTACAGTGTGGTTTATTTTTACTTTTTTTTTAAAAAATTTTGGTATAATAAAATATCCCTTGTCAGGGTGCTCATACCTGGAGATAGATTATGTGTCATTCCTTTAAAAACATACCACAAGATGCTGCATCTTGTAATCCACTGTCAAAAATACTCAAAAATTATTTAAATCTAACCTTAACTGTAAAACAACATTTGCAGATTCCACTGTGTCATCATTTATTTAACAAAAATGAAGCCAAAATGAGGAAGCCATGGCTGAAAAACTAAGTATACCCCACTGTTCAGTAGCTTGTAGAACCACCTTTAGCAGCAAGTGTAGTTGTTTTCTGTATAACATTGGTAGTCCCTCATATCATTGTGGATGAATTTTGTCCCACTCTTCTTTACATTGCTGCATTGAGGGTTGTGGGCATTTACAGTGGAGAGAAGAAGTATTTGATACACTGCCGATTTTGCAGGTTCTCCCACTTGCAAAGCATGTAGAAGTCTGTAATTTTCATCATAGGTACTCTTCAACTGTGAGTGACGGAATCTAAAACAAAAATCCAGAAAATCACTTTGTATGATTTTTAAGTAATTAATTTGCATTTTATTGCATGACATAAGTATTTGATACATCAGAAAAACAGAACTCAATATTTGGTACAGAAACCTTTGTTTGCAATTACAGAGATCAGACGTTTCCTG
>VUQH01081632.1:0-14527 GCA_015106775.1 Etroplus canarensis | reverse complement strand
TGTTTTTTTTAAAAAATTTTGAAAAAGAAAATAAACATATTTGCAAAAAAAAAAACAAAAAAAAAAACAAGGTGTACAGTAAACAACACTGGAGTGGCTCCAGTACTGCTCTCTGATTTTCCTTAAGTGGCTCGTTTAAACCCAGACTGGGATTAAACTACCCAAATTCAGGTTTGCAAAGCTTATGGAGCTTCTCAATGAGCCACAACAACTGCCAATGGGGCTTCTGCAAAGTATTCAATTCAACATCTGAATACTTTTGTACTGTCAAAAACATCCAGAAACTGTCCAAACTTCATGTGTGAAAACAGCTTTGGGAACCTCATGTTGACTGTTCAGTGAATGCACTGAACTACAACACAGTTCGGTTCTAAAACATCAGCACTGATCTTTGGTGGTGATAACATCAATTTTTCTTTTTTTTCCAATAGTTAATACATTTGTGGATAATGGCAAAAAAAATGCAGCTTTACTTTACAAATCTGTAGTTCTGTTCCATGGGAGAGTTTGCAGGTTTGTACACTAATCATGCTACATACTGATTCATGACACCATCACTGACCTGGTATTGCTCCAGTGCCCCCTGCCTCTCCTGCTCCAGCTGCTCCAGCTGCTTCATTGCAGCTTGCAGGGCGCTCTCCTTGGCCAAACGTTCCTTCTCCAGCTCCTCTTTCTCAGCCTTAGTGACCGAGATGGCCTGCTTCTGCTGCAAGTGGATCTCCTCCAACTCTGCTCTCTTGTGGGCCTCCTCCTCGAGTAACCTGGCCCACACACAGTATGTGTACTGTTTACTACAGGCAGGCTTCAATGAATTAAACAAACTAAGCATGTGTACTGTATAAACGTTGGCTTCCTGTTGAACTGATGGTACTCAATTTATAAATTCTTACCAAGGTACTTATTAACCACTGTGACATGTAGCACACTTTCTATCATCAAAATGTTGTGTGTACTGTATATTTTATATCTTGAGTGTTAGAAAATGCTACAATTTTACAGCCTAGAGACATGTAAAACATGTTTTTTTTGTAAAGAGGTGGTTGTGTCATGTTAGTGCGCCAGCAGGTGGTGCAACAGTGCAGTTATAGAAAAAGTACTACAGATTAAACTTATGGTTAGATGACAGAATGTTTCAATGAAATACTTTTTATATAAAGGCATCCTGAGTTTAGCCTTCCGTCATGTTCAAAGGAAAGGTGCACAAGCTCAAATATATGACTGCTCACACTTGCTTGGTTTACGACCTTTTAAATAATCAGGGAAATATGAAAAACTGTAACTGAAAGCTGTCACAAATATCCAAACACAAAAGGTCAGGTTGACTCACTTCACAATGTGTGGCCTAATTGCCTTGTTACTGCAAATCGCTCTCATTCTTAGTTCTTGTATTTGAGCTCTTAAGTGAAAGCCCCCATACTTTTCATTATAAGAGACATTTTATCTAGCATGATCATTCATCTTCCAGGTATGAAATATCGTGTTAAGATGAGCGAGAAATTTTGCAACAAACTACTAAACCAAATCCTGCCTTCAGCCTAACCTCAGCATTAAACACTTTGCATTAAACAACTTTTAACGTGCTTGAATACTACTTGAAGTGGTCCGTCTGGCCGCCTTCACCCTGTGATAAATGACGCATTGCTGCTTTTTTAGCACAGTGATTTAATTTAAAGAAATACTAGTTCCTGGTCAGTCAAACGTGAGCTGGAAAGTAAATGTCAGCAGATGGGAAGGAAGGACGGGGGAGGAAATGTGGTGGGGTGTGAGAAGAAGAAGTTGATTGTTGGCTGGTGTATGGCTTCCTATATGACAAAAAAGGAGCAGACTCAACTCTTTAGATAGTTTAATGCCAAGCAGTTAATGATGAAAAATTAAAATTTGGTAGCACCAATAAGTGTAGACTTGAGATAGATTAAGATAGATTTATGCTAGCGTTAAACTTTCCACATAGCAGAAGTGAGTAATGTGCAAAAGTCTCAAGCCACACCTCATTTCTTTATGTTGTGCAAGGAAAATGGGAAATAGGTGCAACCACTTATCAAAATGTGCAAATATAAATGAAAGTGCACTACACAAGGCAAAAACTGAGCTTGTACAATACTAAAGTGCTTGAAAGTCAATATTCGGCATGACCGTCTTCAACGCAGCCTGAGCTCTTAGGAAAGCTTTCTTGCCTTTTCTTTAAGTTGTCTTCAGAAAATAGTTCTGCAGGTTTTCTGAAGGACATTCCAAGGCTCTTCTTTGGATGTTGGCTGCCTTTTTTCTCTGTTCTCTGCTTCAATAATGTTGTGGTCCATTCATTCATAAGACCTGTACCATACCTCATTCTTTTCTCAATTTCCTTTCCTTAAAGAATTCTTGAAAGCTACCCATCCACTGAGACCATTTCTGATGAGCCTTCGGTGAACTGTAGACAGATGATCTGAAGGGCCAGATAAATTTCTCAGGTCCTGTGTCAGAGCTTTGTTGGATTTTTCCCTGTTTCTTAAGGGCATGACTTTCAGATACTGTTCATCTGCTGTAGATAGATTTTTAGCCCTGCCACTTCTCCTTTTGGCTTCCACTTGGCAGTTCCTCACATTTTTTAAGGACACACTGCACACTATGCCAAGATAAGCCAAGTTTCTGGCTAATAGCTCTTTGAGAATAACCGTGTTAGTGCAAAATACTATCTTGTGCCTGTCAAACTTATCTCTGGTATTTTTTTTGTAGATTCAACTAAAGAAATTTCAACATATGATGCGTTTTCGTGATAGGCTGCTAGTAACAAAGTGCCTAATGATACAATTCAAAACTGGTTCTTTGCTAATTTGTCTGTTGTATGCAGACACAACACTGCTTCACCCCATGTGTTAGGTGCCTTTTTATGCTCAAATGATTTATAAGCCAGTATTAAGTGCCTGCGGCTCAGGAGGTAGAGCAGGTTGTCTTCCAACAGGAAGGTTGGCAATTCAATCCCTGGCTTCTCCATTTTGCATGCCGAAGAGTCCTTGATACTGAATCCCAAATTGCTCGCCATGCATTCATCAGAGTGTGAATGTGTACAAGATAGTTAAATGTGCCTAAAGGCATAGAATCACTGTGTAAATGTGTGTGTAAATGGGTGAATGAAGCTTGTAGTAAAAAGCCCCTTGAGTGCTCAGTTATAGCAGAAAAGTGCGGTATCAGCACCAGGCTGTTTACCATTTAACTAACAAACAAACACAAAAAAAAATCCTCTGAAAATGGTCAGGTACAAGCACTGGACTGAACGAGAGACAAAGCAGCTAATGTCCAAAGAAAACCTTTGAAAGACCTTCAGAAAGCCTTTGGAACTATTGCTCAAAATCACTTTTAAAAAATTACAAGAAAGTCTGGCTCTTTGGAAGCAAAGTATAAAGAAATGAAGGGTGGCTCAATATTTTTGCACAGCTCTGTATGAGAGAGTCTGGGGGACATAGATTTCACCATCAGAGGATGTATGTGAGGCTAAATGAGGAATATTTTTGATTTCGCCCTCAAAACATTTCTCCCTCCTTTCACCCTTGACTGACCGTGCCTGCAGCTTGCGGACGGTTTCCTCGTCCTGTCTGGCACGCCTCTCGTCCTCCAAAGCGTGCTCCAGTTGACAGTACATGTCCTCCAGCTCATGGACTCTTTGCAGGTACTGCTCCAGCTCAGTGGACTTCTGGGCCAAGTTTTCTTCAATCTGCTGTCGTACCTGTTAAACCAGGAAATACACAACTTTACTTATCAGCCGACATTTTTATGTAAGAGGTTTTGAAGGAAAATGTTTAGAAGTCTTTCTTTTTTAAGCCTTTAGAGTTTCCATGAGCACCATGGCAGTAGGTCTAAGTTGCACATATCTAATATGAAGTACTCTTATCATGATTAATCAGCATCTCGCTGGAATCACGAATTTGATTTTTTTTTAAATGTGTAAAATGAAGCAATTTTGGAAAAATCAGGCTCAACCAAGAACCTTGGTCAGAGATAAGGGAACCACAATGGTGATCATCAACTTTCTCAGTAGGCTTTCTGCTTCAGACTCTCTGCCTCCACATGAAAGAGGGCCTAACAGAGGGCTACATACTTCAGAGACATTATCAGAGGAACATAATATAGACATCTATTAAAAAAATATGACACAAGGCAGCACAAAAAAAAAACAAATCATTAACCTTGTGATTTCATAAATTTATATATTTATTTTGGCACTCAGTGCACTCTGAGCGCTGCTGTTAATTTCTGAAGTAATAACCCTAGTACTGTCAGCTATACGACCAGCTAGACGACCAGCAGTGAATGAAAACACTGTAAGTGATCAATATATAGACGACTGGCAGTACACAAAACTTATCTGGGACATCAATATATTCAGGTTTAAAGCTCTGAAATGTTAAACTGAATACATTTAAACATAAAAGAGAGTCTCTGTAGTGGTTTACACATTTTCCTCGCCGTAAAAGATCTTTGGCTCAAGCCCAGGTGGGGGACACAGGCCTTTCCCACAACAGGAGGGCTGCATCAGGAAGGGCATCCGGTGTAAAAATCTGTGCCATATTATCCATGTGGATTTATGTGGTGTGGTGACCCCTTGGGGAAATACAAAGGAGCAGTCGAAGGTTCTTACCATTTAAACATTAAAGCACAGTACATTTAGGTGGGACACTATCCCATAGCCCACTGATGGGAGATCAGAAAGTCACATTAGTCTGTGGCCATAACAAGTTTAAATTAATTATATCGACTGAATATTTTTGCTGATCAATAGCCTACAAATAGTGATACATTATCTAATCTGTGCTCGATTAGCTGCAATTCCAACAGGGTAAAACAGAGTTGGCAGCAAATCAGGACCAAACATAAAAAGGTTTCTACATTTTCTTATCAACCGAACGCGTGTACTGCATGGTTTCCTTCAAAAGTATGACGAACTTATGACATGTAAAAAACATCACTTCAGCAGAGAATCTATATCACACTTGAAACACGTTGATGGGAAAATAGTTAATGAAAAAGTGCCGTTCAGCTATAGTTACTATGATGAGCCAGGTTGATTTGAGAGCCACCTATGCGACAGTAAAAATTCAAGCTTTGGTCTCACATCACCTCGCAAACCCATTGCCCCTGCTCCATAGCGCACTCATCAGCACATAGGTGATTAGATGTTATGGAAAGCTTTATTAACAGTTTTAATAATCTACTGATTAATGAATCAGCAGGAAGTCAAGTGGCCTTTATGGGTGGTGTGACCCCTGAGCAAAACAGCAAAAACCTCAAGTTGCAAAAACCTCAAGTTGTTCTCAGTGGGTAGCTCAGCTGCTCTGTGTGTGCTAGTGTGAGAGTGGAGTTAGGTGGAGTGTTATTCCAGCTAATATTTTATTAAACCATAAATGAATCAAGTGAATCACCAGTTATAAGATGAGCAAACTAAGGCTGCCAATTGTGTGGTTTTAACATTTTACATTTTGCAACGGGAAGATGGGGAGGTTGAAGTCATGCATCCTGTATACATTAGATGTAGTACCTAAATCAGTTCATGTGTTTACGCTTGGTTGTGCTAAACCATTTTCATTTGTATAGAATCAAAATTACGCTGTCTTTTCTTAGAATCAGCTGAGCGGGGCATGTGAAGAAAACTGCGACTAAAGTGGCACAGATAAACATCTTCATGCCGTTTCACCACATCCATGCTGTGCAACGAGCATGCTGCGATGTTATCATAAAGCTCAGTATTATAGGCCTCTTTCTGGCTGTTAGGTTTACAAATGTAACTTAGTCACAGCATAGGTCTCCACTGAGAATCACACAGAAACCCCCATCAGTCTTAGCTGACCTCACAGACACTTCTTAACCACAAACTGTATTATTAAAAATGTGTGAGGGCACACTGACGATCTCAAGTTGCGGCTTGATGAGACCTTCAGGCTCTTCCTGCTGTTGCAGTTCTTCATTTCAAGTTTATGTGAAGTAAATCTTCTAAGTGTCAAATGTAGAATAAATAAAACAAAATACCCCACAGCAAAAGAGGAAGCTTTATCATAATTGTTCTTGCTCCTTCAGTGGTACTGGTAACCGTAACCCTGTTTCCACTGTTGACATTAGAGATACAAGTTTCGCTTTATCCTTTCAATAATGTTATGACGCAAATACAAATGAGGATGAACGTCCCTGGATGTAAGGTCATTGCAAGGTTCATTTATGGCAGTAAATGGTCAATTTGGCAACATTGGATTTTCCTTATTTTGTGTTTTATTAAGAAAAGAGCAGCTTAAAAATGACCAAATGAAAACAACTTGTGATTAATTTAGACTTTTTAAAACAAATTAAAATTCTCTATTTTCCTCTTGCAAACCTTTCAGCAGTGAAAAATATTTTAAACAATCTCCAAAAGTTAGTGCTGCAATCATTTTGATGTTGCTTTAACTACGGAACTACATTGTTAATGACATCTGCCCATATCTGCTACTGATGTTGGAACACATGCACAATGAAAACAAACATACTGGGCTGCCTACACATTAACAGGAGATTTTATGACATCCCATTATAAATCCATAGGCATTAATATGGAGTTGGTCCCCTCCTTTGCAGCTAAAACAGTTTCCACTCTTCTGGGAAGGCTTTTTACAAGATGTTGGAGTGTGTCTTGTGTGCCCATTCATCCAGAAGAGCATTTGTGAGGTCAGACACAAAAGGGCCTGGCTCGCAATCTCCGTTTCAGTTCATCCCAAAGATGTTGGATGGGGTTGAGGTCAGGGCTCTGTGCAGGTCAGTCAAGTTCTTCCATATCAAAATCATCCAACCATGCCTAATGGACCTTGCTTTGTGCGCTAGGGCACAGTCATGCTGGAACAGAAAAGGGTCTTTCCTAAACTGTTCCTACAAAGTTGGAAGCATAGAATTGTCCAAAACATCTTGGAAAGCATTATCCCTCCTCCACCAAACTTTAGAGTTGGCACAATACAGTCATGCAGGTAACATTTTCCTGGCATTCATCAAACCCAGAATCATCCATCAGCCTGGCAAATAGAGAAGCAGAATTCATCACTCCACCAAACATGTTTCCACTGCTCCAAAGTCCAGTGGCAGCGTGCTTCACATCACCCCATCTAGCACTTGTTAAGGCTTGCATGCAGCTGCTGAGGATATTGAAAACCCATATCATGAAGCTCCTGCTGCAGTTTTTGTGCTTATGTTAATGTCACTGGGGGTCTGGAAATCTCCAGAGCATTGGCAACTTTTACACACTATGCAACTTTACATGGTCTCCCATTTGATGGCTGAGCTGCTGTGGTTCTTAAATGCTTCCACTTTGCAATAACACCACTTATAGTTAATCATATAAGAAATTAAGAGGGAAGAACTTTCACAAACTGACCTGCTGCCACTGAGGCATCCTATTACAGTACAACATTCAAATTCAGTGAGTCCTCTTTAGACCGATCCATTCTTTCACAAGTGTTCATAAATGCAGACTCCAAGGCTAGGTACTTGATTTCATATACGTGTGGCAATGGGACTGAATGAAACATCTGTATTCAGTGATTAAAAGGTGTGGCCCAATACTTTTGTCTATATTATGGATTTCAGATAACTAACAAAGGACTGAGGAGACTTGCACGCATGCATATTTATCATCAAATGATGCCAAGGGATTTTGCAAGAGATTTTTGCACCACCGTGCCCTATTGTTTGTTATGGCATAATGACAAGTACAAGAAAACTAGTAACGTACCATTTTTTCTCTCTCCAGATCTCTTTTGTAGCGGTCCTGGAGTTCAGTTTGAGTCTGAAGACGTCTTCGTTCTTCTTCTGCTGCATTAGCTGCTGCCTCCTCCAGAGCCTGACCAAAAGAAAAACAGGCACAAGTCAAAAAAGGGTAAGAAAATTAGACATTCCTATCAGATTTTCTCTCATTTTTTTTGACAGTATGGACTTGGGCGTTGCCATGTACAGACATCTCACATCCTTGTACAATCAGGATAAAAAGCCAGTCTGGTGGCATCTCTGTAAGATAGACAAATGTATAAACAGTCAAGAACGAGAGCCTCTTTGTACACCTAGCCACTGACAAGACAGTAACAGAGTGACTGTGAGCAGAATCAACTGTAAAATATATTTGTACAGTCAGGTTTCTCCATAAAGCTCTGGCAACTTTGAAAGACACTACGAACTGAAATCGAATTAATGAAAGAGACAAAAGATTTTATAGTAAAGGTTGAGGGTTGACTAGTTGTAGCAATTTTTCGAATTGCATTTTTTCTAAATCACATCATTAATTATGCGTAGTAAAGTCTTTAGTGTATTGTGGTTTTCAAAAATGAAAACATCTTTTATTTATATGTCATGAAAACAAAAGCTCTACTAAGGACACTCTTTGAAAATTAATAATAGCTATACACTCTGTGCATCAGATCATTTTCACGCTCTGGTTTGAAACTTCTGAACTGCGTCATTATGAACTCGAATTTTGAAAATCCCTTTAAATCAGCTTCTCTATTTTGAATGAGGCAGAAAGAAAGAAAGAAAGAAGGCAAAAATACTAAACGGGAGTGAGAGGAAGTTTCAGCAGAGACTTACACTTAGTCAGAGGGAGTTGCTGCATGGTTAATTTTAGACTGAAGCTCTACAAGTAAAGCGTGGCTTTTAGAAACTGCAGTGCATGTGTCGTCTCTGAATAGGTATGTAAATGTAAAACCAGTAGCACTCTAGAAAGACAAATCGAGCCTGATGCAACGCGGCCAGTTGAAATTATTTTTCCCCACATGAAAAATCCATAATCATATTATCTTCTTGGTGTTAAATCCACCTTACAGACTGCATAATGCTTAAAGGCTGTGTTCAAACTGCCAGCAGAATTCAGTGGATCCAAGTGTGGGGTTCCTACTGTAGGAATACGATTACTATAGCAACTGCATTCTTAATTTTTGTTGTTGGTGTTGATTATCTTCAGCAAAATGTCAGACATTCATACCACTTTTCCCTGGGACTATATAACCTTCACAGCCATACAAAATTAGAATAACTGTTCTGCTTGTTGTTGCTTGCTGTACAGCAAAGAAAACTATTAGAAAAATGTAAATACAGGCATGGAACTAGAATATCAATGACTCGGTTTAATTTGCAAAAAAAGAAAGGATTGCTGTGAGAAATTGAAGCAATAATGCAAGAATTTAAACTCTTGATTGATACTCATTCTTCCTCTTACCCTCCAGTGTGGTGGTAGCCTTTACACTTCCAACTGTAGACAGTTTTGTAGCTCAGTGTGTCACAACCACTACAGTACGTGTTACCTTTTACTTATTTCTTCATTCATTCCCTGTGTTGTTGCTGATTGAGGTGGATGTTTATTACTTTTATCAACTGCTGTATTACATCTAGATTTAGTAAATTTAGTTTGGCAGCTTGGAGGAGGCTGAAACAAGCAAGTGTGAAGTGTTTTGATTTGCACTTTTGCAACATGAGTCTTCCTTCTAGTTTTAGAGAAGAGGGGTCCACTCTGATTTATTTTGCTTATTTCGTCACTGCCTGCTCTTTAGTGCTGTTTTGTGTATGCTGGTGAGGCTTTCTTGTCAGACGTGCAGTAAGGTAACCAAACCATGCTGGAGTTCCATATCTGATGATTACCTCTCCATCTTCACTTTTCAGCACAAATATAACAAAGCAAAAAAAGACAACATTCACATGTATTTAGATGCCATCAAGAATCACCTTTCACTTTGTGCTACAATTTCTCAGACTGAAGTGTTTTTGAATCGCAACTTCATATTAAACTTTTTACCACAATGAAGACGGAGACAAATCAGCTTAGCAAGATTCACTGGGAACTATAAGCTATGTTTTCAGGGGTTAAAGTTGTTCGGCATCATGAGTTCTTCTTTGTGGCCCACGGAAGTTGCGCCAGATATCTCTACTATTTTGTAGCAGCCCTGGCAGACAATCACTAACATTGGCACCATGACCAGATCCTTAAGACAACAGCTGACAGTGTGGCCACAGCCACTGACACCAGCAAGCGCTACCGCCAGCCTAAGAGGATCACCTTTGTGAGAGCTGGTGAGAAGGCACATCCACAATCAGGGCCAAAGGCAGGCCTCCTCACCACTCCCGTTGATTGGCGTTTGGAAGTTGACCTCAACAAGCAACCAAGATTAACTTGTACAAGACTGATGGGAAGAGAAAAGTATGGCGAAAGGAAGGGACAGCTCATGATCCAAAGCATACCTCATCATCTGTCAAACCTGGTGGAGGCAAGGTAAATGGCATGGACTAGTATGGCTGCCAATGGAACTGGGTCATTACTACTGATGATATGACTGAATTCTGAAGTGTACAGGGCTATACTCTCTGCTCAGATTCAGCCAAATGCTACAAAACTGACTGGACAGTACTTCATAGAGGAAACGGATAATGACCCAAAGCATACTGCAAAAGTAACCCAAGAGTTTCTCAAAGCAAAGAAACTGATCTCCTGATTTCAACCCAACAGAGCAGCTTTTCAGTTTCTGAAGACAAAACTGAAGGCAGAGAGACGCACAAACCAGCAGCAACTGAAGGCAGCTTGAGTAAAGGCCTGACAGAGCATCTCAAGGGTGTAAACAGCATCTGATCATGTCCACGGGTTCTAGACTTCAGGCTGTCAGTGACTTCAACGGATTTTCATCCAGGTATTGAAAACAGTCCTTATACTTAAAATCATGTTAATCTGTACCATTACTTTTGAACCTCTGAAAATGTAAATGGGACAATGTAAAAAATTACTGTAAATCCTAAACAGGTGAATGCAATTCTTCTGTCAAACCTGTTTGACTGTTTGCGTTAAACTCCACAGCAGTGGTGTACACAGGCAAGATTACAAAGAATGTTTCATTGTCCCAAAACTTATGGACCTTACCATAGAGGGCACCACACAGCTCCATGGGAACCCCCGTGTCTCTCAGTGTCCCATAGAACTATGAGGAATGTGACACAGGAGTGAAGCTGGACAATAACAGCTAGTTAGGAAAACTCAGTTTTAGTGGAAGTTTGTTGTCTACAGCTTTTTAATTAAAGCTTGTATAACAGGCGGAAACATTTAGGTGAATTAAGCTGTGCAGGTGGTTAAGCAGTAACCTCTTGTTGACTCATATCACCCAGCTGTGATCTGTCTGCAGACTGCGACAGTCCAGCTCTTATAGCAGTGGAGTGTGAGGGTGTCTATTGTATGCCTGTGTGTGGCCATATATGTGTGTGTTCATTGTGCATTTATGCAACCAGCTATGCGAGACGGACACTTTCACCTCAATGGTAGATTGTTGCGCATTCAGAAATCATCGTTTCAAACAAAGACAGAACTGTTGTCCTCTTCTTCACTGTATGTTACACAAATGCAGTGTGAACCAGTCTGACTGCAACTAAGCCTTTTGTCACAATGCTGCTTGTGGCTGCAACATGACCAGGACCGCACTGAACTGAAAACCAAAACCACAGAATTGTTGGGAATGTGGCGATTTTAGTTCAGTATATTCTCTGAGAAGATCGATCTTAGCCCTTGAGTTGGGCTCAACTGAAATAGGGTTCCTTTTTATCTGAATCCTTTGTCCATCTAACTGTTGTTCCTTTAAAATCCATAATTCTGAGACAGGCTTATGCTCTGCAATGATTTTATTTAAACAACAAAAACACAGAATCATCTGATCACTTCAAAGTATTTGATGGCATGTAACATCAGTCCATCTCAATAAAAAGAGAACAGGCACAATGACTGAAAAATTGTACATGCCACTTTTTAAACAATGCCCGCCCATAAACCTTCATGCCATAATCCACATATGATCTAATATTTATGAAAGCAGAACATGTGGGTGAATGAGCACCAATGAGGTGTACCTCAGACCAGGTTGACACAACATATTGAAATACTGATGTTTCTCTGCTTAACCATCTTCTAATGGTGTTGTGATTATATCTATCTATATCTATATATATATCTATATCTATACATATATCTATACATATATATATTAAAAAACCTTCGGCTGCTCCCTTGTATTCTCCCCAAGGGGTTTCCCCAGCGGATTAATCCGCATTGGTAATTTGACAGAGGTTTTACCCAGGATGCCCTTTCTGATGCAACCCTCCATGGTGAGAGGGGCTTGTGTCCCCACCTGCAATCAAACCAGGGACCGCTGCTTGTAAGTTGATCGTGTAAACCCCTACACTATGGGGACACACACACACACACACATACATACATACATATACACTACTCGCAAAAAGTTAAGGATATTCGGCTTTCAGGTGAAATTTCAGGATGCACCTAAAATGCACTATGACCTTTACAGGTGAACTTAATTTGATCTCTACACTTGTGAATGCACATGTCCAGCTGTTCAGTGTTTCACTACTTTTTTTTATAACTTGCAAGGCAAGGCTTTAACAAGGTGCTTAACAGCAAAATTCACAACTGGTGTCTGATCCATGAATCCACCAATACATTTTCTGCTTCAATTAGAATTGGTGTTTAAATAGTCCTCTTCATCATGCTGGTCACATTTTGACATCATGAGGCCAAGACAGCACCTAACAACTGATCAACAGTACCTTGCCACAGGATGTTCTCAGAAAGAAGAGGTCACTGAGATTAGAGTGTCACAGAGTGTCATCAGCAGGTTGCAACAGAGATATAGAGAGACTGGAAGAGTCACAAAGGTCAAGCTATAATTGATGGTCAAGGGCACATGACAAATTGAGACATGCTGCTGTTTCCTGCTGGAGTGGGAGGGTGGGTTACAATAACCACTTTGTTTTCCTTTCGGAAAATTTATTTCAAGCATACGCTGCTCGCAAAACGTTAGGGATATTCTGTTTTTGGGTGAAATTTATGGAAAATGTAAAGTTCACGCTGCAGTGATATTATATCATGAAAGTAGGGCATTTAAGTAGAAGCATGCAATGGTGATTTCCTCATCTCAAACAATTTATTGAAACAAACGCCAACAACAGTGGTGGGTGTACCACAACAAAAAATGTCAGTGTCTCAATAATTTGTCATGATTGTGTCCTTGACCATCAATTACAGCTTGACTTTTGGGATTCTTCCAGTCGCTCTGTTGCAACCTGCTGATGACACTCTGTGACACTCTAAGTTCAGTGGCCACTTCCCTCTGAGAACATCCTGTTTGAAGCCCCACAGTGGCGAGGTATTGTTGATCAGTAATTAGGTGTCGTTTTGGTCTCACGATGTAAAAATGTGAACAGGATGATGAAGCGGACTGTTTAAATACCAATTCTAACTGAACCAGAAAATGTATTGGTCGATTCATGGATCAAACACCAGTAGTGAATTTTGCCGTTAAGCACCTTGTTTGAGAACAGCAAATTATGCAAAAAGTACTGAAACACTGAACAGTTGGACATGTACATTCAAAAGTGTAGAGAAGGTCAAATTTATTTCACCTGTAAAGGTCTCTCTCTCTCTCTCTCTCTCTCTGTGTGTGTGTTAAATCAACATGCTTTAGAATTATAATATAGCTGCACTGATAATGACCAAGGCGCGAAATAATGCACTTTAAAGTAAGAGAAATAAAGCACACTTTGTGTTGTAGATTCAACAAGACACTGGAAACAATCGTGACATTTTTGTCCATACTGACATGATAGCATCACGTATTTTAAAATGATCTGAGCTTTGTGACATAGCGCATTATCCTGCAGAGAGCAGTCATTAGAAGATGGCCACACTGTGGTCAAAGGGATAGAAGCAGTCAGCAACAATGCTCACATGGGTTGTGATGTTTAAATGATTCTTAAATGGTACTAAGGGGCCCAAAAGTGTGCCAAGAAAATACCCCACCTCATGATTACAGTACTGTACCACCACCATGCTGAACCGCTGATACGAGGTAGGATGCTTTTCACCAAATTCTGACCCTACCTTCTGAATACTGGAGCAGAAACTGAGACTCAGACCAGGCAATGTTTTTTTTAGTCTTCTTTTATCCAATTGTGCTGAGACTGTGCAAATTTTAGGCTTAGTTTCATGTTCTTAGCTGTTTCTAGTCTCCTGCTGCTACAGCCCATCTGCTTCAAGGTTCCATATGTTAGAGAAGCTCTTCTTCTTGGTTATAACTAGTGGTTATTTGAGTCACTATTACCTTCCTATCAGCTCAAAGCAGTCTGGACATTCTCCTCTCACTGGATATATTCTCGTTTTCAGACCAGTCTCGATAACTTTCTCGTTTGGCTCTTGCCGGAGGCGGTCGCATCTTTCTCCCTCTCCCTCCCTTATCTCTCCTGCCTGGCTTCTCTTGTCTTTGTCTAGTCTTGTCTAACTTTAACTCAAGAGACTCTCTCGGTCTTGTTCTCTAAAACCAAGGAATTATGGATTTGATCAACTGGTCTCCTAACGCAATTGACACCATCTTCTCGACGAGAAGCCTGAGCTCAGGGGAGCCTGACCGTCCTGCAGGAACGTTTGTCGCTGGATACACGATGGACGGCTGGGAGAGGTGGCGTGTTGTGTGCCTGGCAACACTCTCAATGGAGGACATTGAAGACATCT
>VUQH01081631.1:0-16568 GCA_015106775.1 Etroplus canarensis | reverse complement strand
CCAGCCATTTCCACCTGGTTTCTTGCACACACAATATATCTACCTTCCTTCTCTCCATCATATCAGCAGCTCTCTCCCTTTACCAGTCATAGTCCCTACATTTAAAGTTCCTACTCGCACCTCCACCCTCCTAACACGCTTTCCCCCTCTCCCCCTCCTTGGTCTTCGGCCAACAGTAGCATAGTTTCCACCGGCACCCTGTTGGCTAATGGCACTGGAGGCAGTCCTTGTTAACCTGGGCCACGACCGATCCGGTACGGAAGTCATGTTATGAATCCACATATTTGATTTGGCAAAGTTTTTATGTCGGATGCCCTTCCTGACGCAACCCTCACCATTTACCCAGGCTTGGGACCGGCACTAGGAGTACACTGGCTTGTGGGCCCCTGTGGCTGGTTTTGGGCCCCTGTGGCTGGTTTGGGCCCCTGTGGCTGGTTTGGGCCCCTGTTAAGGTATCATAAAATTTGGATTCTAGTACTTTCAAAAGTCAGAACACACAAACTTGTTTAAGGTATATTTCTGTTTTTACTTTTTTACACTGTTCTGAAGAGTATTTAGTGAAACATACAGAATTAGGCTGTTTTTTTTTTTATACACTAACCAATCACTTTATTAGGCACACACGTTTGACTCCTCGCTAAAAGAAACACATAATCAGCCAATCGCATGGGAGCGTTTCGGACCTGCTGAAATTCAAACCAGGTATCAGAATGGAAAAGAAAGGTGGTTCAAGTGACTCTGAAAGTACTGTGATTGGTGGTGCCAGATGGGCTGGTCTAAGTATTTCACATTAGGGTTTTGAAATATTTTATGGTGGAATTTGTGGAATTTATGGTGGAGTTTTCTTGCCTCTAAAAATCTATTTTAAAAGTGCATTGTGTGTAGCCTTTAATTGTGAAGTGTAAAGGTGCCATTATTCTTTAAATAAGTGATTGATTTCATGTGGTGTTATCTAATGATTTTAAAGTATTTTAAGACGCATAAAATTATGACCACTAATACTGTGTTGGTTCCCCTTTTGCTACTAAAACAGCCCTGACCCGTCCACTTTAAGTTCTTTAAGCTGCAAAGTGGGGGCTCCATCGATCAGCGCTTTTTTGTCCAGCACATCCCACAAATGGGAATTTGGAGGCCAAGTCAACACCTCCCATTTGTTGATTTGCTCCTCAAACCATTCCTGAATCATTTTTGCTTTGTGGCAGTGTGCATGATCCTGCTGAATGAGGCCGCAGCCATCAGAGAATACAGAGTCTACATGGTCTGTAACAACGCTTAGGTAAGTGGTACACGGACTGGTACTTGTATCATGCTTTTCTATTCTAACGGAGCTTTTACTACCTCATTCACCCATTCACACACACATTCATACAGTGCTTTATTCTAAGTACATTTAACTATCACACATACGTTCACATTCGGTGTTCAGTGTCTTGCCAAGGACACTTAAGCAGGGATCGAAGGGATCGAACTGCCAACCTTCATGTTGGAAGACGACCCACTCTACCTCCTGAGCCACAGCTGCCCCCATGTCAAAGTAACATCCACACGGATGGAAGAACCCAAGGTTTCCCAGCAGAACATTGCCCAAAGCATCACACTGCCTCCACCGGCTTGCCTTCTTCCCATAGTGCATCCTGGTGCCATGTGTCCCCCAGGTAAGTGGCGCACACACACCCGGCCATCCACGTGATATAAAAGAAAGCATGATACATCCGACCAGGTCATCTTCTTCCATTGCTCCGTGGTCCAGTTCCGATGCTCAAGTGCCCATTGTTGGTGCTTTTGGCAGTGGACAGGAGTCAGCCTAGGCACTCTGACTGGTCTGCAGCCCCATACGCAATAAATGACGATACAGTGTATATTCTGACACCCTTCTATCAGAACCTGCATTAACTTCTTCAGCTATTTGAGCTACAGTAGATCATCTGTTGGATCGGGCTACACGGGCCAGCCTTCGCTCCCCACGTGCATCAACGAGCCTTGGCCACCCATTATCCTGTCGCTGGTTCACCACTGTTCCTTCCTTGGACCACTTTTGATAGATATCGACCACTGTAGACTGGGGGCACCCCACAACAGCTGCAGTTTTGGAGACGCTCTGACCCATTGCCTAGCCATCACAATTTGGTCCTTGCCAGACCTGCTCAAATCCTTGTGCTTGCCCATTTTTTCCTGCTTCTAACACATCAACTTTGAGGACAAACAGTTCATTTGTTGGTTAATATATCCCACCCACTAACAGCTGCCTCGATGAAGAGATATTCAGTGTTATTCACTTCACCTGTCAGTGTTCATAATGTTACGCCTGATTGGTGTATCTCTTAGAATAAAGCAGCCCTATCAATGTCATTAAAAGTTGAAGGAAAGGCCAGCATGGTTTTTGTTTCTTATACTCTAAAAACTTTAGCTTTTATTTACATTTTGACTCAGTTCCACAAAGAGCATCTCAGTGGACATACGGACCTATTAAAGATATGTTTTACCTCAGCTTATATCTTTGGTTTGTCTGGATGACAGTGAAAAATGTATATGCCCCCAAGAATAGTGGACATTAAATCCACTTTCTTCAATTTGAGCAACATTTCCTGAACATTACCTCCAGAAATGATAGAGCCCTTTTTGAAATTTCTGCAGAAGAACATGACATAATGCTTTTCTGTGAGGCCTGAGCAGGTACCTCAATTTAATTTTCATTTTATTACTGTAGACAAAGAAAGCTTAATTCACCCTACCTCATTTTCCTGAGCACTTCCCACAACGTAGAAGAAAAGATCTATACTGCTCTTATACACGATGGTCATCCCTTCCAGGAAAGCTATCTCATCTACACAGAGAAGGACAAGAGAAGTATGAATTTATCAATTTTATTTCACATTTCTATACAGAACCAAAAGTTTATTCTGCAGTACAGCTGCCAAAATTATATCTAGCGATAAGAAAGCAGAAGTGTGAGAGGAAAGGAAAGGAGAGGTGAATGAAGGAAAAGCAATATGACAGAAAAAAGGTGACAGTGACTTGGTAGAGAAGGAGGAAGGAGAGGAGAGAAACTGAGAAAGAGACAAATGGATGTCATAAGGAAGGGGGTTGGGCAGAAGGAAGGGAGTAGGTGATATGGCATAAAAGGAGAGGAGAAAGACAAGAAAGAAGTGGAGAAAATGAGGAATGAAGGAGGAGTTTAGGACAAAGGAGAGATAGCGGGTGGGGGATAAAAGGAGGCCAGGGCAAAGACTCAGGTATCAGCAGTGTGAAACTTAGAATCCTACAAAAAAAAAAAAAAATCCATAAGGAGTTGATAGTTTTTTTAATTCGCATGAATGAAACAATCTAAAAGTCACTGCAGATGTACAAGGGTAATACTGACACAGTTCTGCTGTGAATACTGGTCGAACATGCTTTGGTGGGTGGAAACCAGGCCAATGTAAGAACTGCTTTAGGTTACAAGTTACAAGAGAATGCACAACAGTGGACACTGGAGATTTGTGTGAGCATTCAAGTACAAAAGGCGGGGAGGGGGGTGGGGGGGGGCATGCAACAGACACTAGAACAGATCCCCGTGAAAACACAAGAGAGTAGAACCTACTGTCTGCTTTGTGTGTCTTGTTGAAAACGTTCCTCTCAAAGTTCTTCTGCTCCTTCATGGAGGGGTAAAGGTCGGGGTCATAGTACTAAAATATACACATACATGATTTTCATGAATCCAAATCGGTTTTCTACCATCTATAACAGGTATCTTAAAAGCAGTCATTTAGTATACTGACATTGTAGCACTTTACAATAACTATTGCTAATATATTTTAAACTGATGGTTGAACTTTATCAGCCAGCCAGTTTTTTTACAGTTAAGAAACGACGTACCTTTAGGCTGCTCCCTTGTATTCACATTGATTATTATTGAGTTTTTACACCAGATGCCCTTCCACGGTGGGAGGGGCTTGTGTCCCCACCTGGTATTGAACCAGAGTCCTTTCACTTGTAAGGCAAATGCACAAACCACTATGCCACTGGGGACACATTTTGAGAAACAATTAAATCATAATAAACCTTCTCCAGGTCAATGGCAAGCTGACTTGAGCTGATGGAGTGTTATCATTTTATAGAATTTTCGCCTGTTTGAAGCACCTGAATCGATGAATTTTCAGCAGAAAAACAGCAACGCCAAAATGTATGACACTTATTAAGGAAATGAAACATTCTCGTTTCTGAGAATGTCCCCTTTTAACACAAAAACTAAATCTAGGCTTAAACTGAACAAATGGCACCATCAGAAGGTGTAACTAGGTGTAACCTTGTATCCTCTAAAGCCTAAATGCATGGTTTTAAATGTGTTACAACACAGTTATAATCTTTATGAAAATTCCTGTTATTTATTATGTGATTTACACATTCACCTTACAAGTAAAAGGTCCCTACTTCGATTCCAGGTGGGGACACAAGCCCCTCTCATCACGGAGGGTTGCGTCAGGAAGGGCATCTGGTGTAAAACCTCTGTCAAACTACCAACATGGATTAATGTGGCGACCCCTTGAGGAGAATGTAAAGGAGCAGCCAAAGGTACATTTTTCATTTATTCAACAAGCTATTAAATATATTCAATAAAAAAAAGTAACTGCTTAAGCAGTTTTCAATGTTGGTGGAGTTCACAAGTATAGAGCTGGATTCAAACTGATTTCCTCTGCAAGAGGGAGTGAACGCCAACTCAGTGTGAACTAGCAACAATGCGCCTGAATCTGTGACGGAACTATTTCCAGTCAAATTCCAACTGTGGGTAAGGTAAGCCCCAGTTTGTACAAAGCGAAGGGGAATGAGGATTTTACAACCCTGGTTTTGAACAGTGAAGTATTTTTTGGGTTCTCACTAATGCAGCTTAACATTTCCGACTGCAGTTAAATGACACAAATGGTGGAAAACATGATAATTATTACTTGGTTAGTCTTTCATGAAGATGCTGTTGTTTATTTGATTGTAATTTTATGTTCACATGTTTATATACTCTTAAAATGTATTCTATTCATTGCACTGCCTGCCATAGAGCCGTCAAACAGTGTTTCAATGGTTTTTAACAATGACAATAAAACTGTATTCTCTTCTCTGTTCTTCCAGTTATTATTATGAAGCAGTCACATAAAATTCTGATTTTTCAAATTTAAATAAATGTCCAGGTTAGTCGTTTCCACCTATAGTGGCTGCTCATCGTAGCTTCGTGTTTTTTTCAAATGACATGACTTGTCCCATTGCTCCTATTTTCTCTTTTCTCTTTGTTCCCATTCTAGTCACAACAGATGAGATACAGCGAGCCTGTGCCTTGCTATATCTGATTCTGTCTTAGCCCTCTTCCTGTTAAAAGTGAGTTCTTTCTCCCCACTCTTGCCCAGGGCTTGCAAATACTAATAAGGAGCTGTTGTTGCAAACTAAGGCTAAATGAATGCAACTGAATAGAATTTGTGAGAGTTTTATTAAGGCTGCTGAGACTGCAGCTTAACAAACATGTTAATGCATTCCTTAAAATGTTGTTCAGATTTTCTGCAGGAAGGGAAGACAGAATTTTAGGTCACAGGGCTTAAATGGAAAAGAAATGGAAAAGGGTCATTTCCCATTTCCACCAATAATAAACATACATTTCATATTCAAGTCCCATACTATGACATACCCCTGAAAGTGGCCTCTTTTGTACTTCTCTCATACAATACGAAATATATATTAGCTATAAGGTTTTAATTTCCTCTCCTTATGTAAGCTTCACTTTAAACTTACCTTTGACAAAAGTCTGTTGCCATCATTGTCAAGAATAAAAACAGCTTTTACTGTGTAGAGGGAAGGTTCCTGTAACAACACAAAGAACATCTTTAATATTTTAGCTTTGCTGAGTCACGTCAGGAAAACACTAGGGCATAATGGCACAACGGCAGTCACATTTATTTCTCTTACACTTGGATAGTGTGTGATATCAATGTTTTGTATGTAGATAAAGCCTGCTTTTCCAGCAACACCCTCTTTTATATTCACTCTGGTCCACTTGCATACACAGACGCTGCCCAGTCCAACCAGTTTCTACACTTTTCGTCCTGGCGGCATTCACAGTTTGTTCCATGCTTTATTCTGGGTTTTTCATCCTGGTTTGTTTTACAGTTTTCCAGGTGCGGGAATGATCACATATTTATATTTAATACATTTTCCATTCTCCTACACCCACATCTGTAAAGCCATCTATTCATCCCTGGAAGATTTTTCAGACCCGGGACAAAGTTCTGTTATGCACTGACTAGCATAGATTCACAGTCAGAGTGTATCACAGAACTTAGACCAGAAACTTAGAATATCCAAAGTCCAGCTCACATTACCAGTGAGGGAAGCATTATAAGGATGTAGATGGCTCAATCCATTCTTTGCAATGAATCCTCACTCTCAGCTAAATTCTCATTACCATTCAACACAAAGTACACCTGAGGATGATGGCAACAACACAGAGAACAACCATGAGAAAAGATTGCTCCCTGTTGTCATGGACTTCTCACAACTGGAAGAATCTATAATCTCCAGGGAGAGGCATGGCATTTAAAAATTACTGCATGACCCTGAGTGCAGAATGAGTCATCAACATTTTTCCAGGTAATGACAAACTCTAAAGCACAAAAAGAATACCTGCTAATCAATTATTTTTGCCCTTTCCGGATAAGGTCAAATTGGTTTGGCTTAAGCTAGTAAAATGTTACTGGAGTGTACATCAGTCTTAGGGAAACAAATGCACCGCTGTCCAATCAAAGGTGAATGACTTTTGGTCATCTTACTGAAAGCTGATACTAGATATATTTAAGCATGTGTTCTTAGCTGGTTTGCAAATGGGTAAAAGCATGAGTACATTTAGGAGTTACCTAGGTAGTAATTTACAGTACTGTGCCAAAATCTTGATCCATCCCTCATTTCTTTATATGTTGCTAGGAAAATGGGAAATAGGTGCAACAATTTATTGAAACGTGTGCAACAAAAAACAAGCATTTGTACAATTCTAACAAGCTTGAAAAACATTATTTGGTATGACCACCTTTGCACTTTGGATATTGGCTGCCTCTTGTTCCCTTCTCTGTCAAGATGATCCTACAATGCTTCAATTATGTTGGGATCCACTCATCCACTCCATAAGACCTGTTGCCAGGGATTTTCATTCCAGTTCTTGTGTCATACCACAGCCTCAACCTCACAGTTTCCCTTCCTCAAGAATCAACCACACTTCCACTTAGACCATTTTCGATGAGGCTTCGATGAACAGTAGATGAATCGACTAGAGGTACCGATACATCTCTCAGGTCCTGTGTCAGGTCTTTGCTGGACTTTTTCCTGTTTCTTAAGGACATGACTGTTAGAAACTATTCATCTGCTGCAGGTAGTTTTTTAGGCCTGACACTTCTTCATTTGTCCTCCACTTATCGAGTTTCCTCAAATAGTTTTAAGGACACATTGCACACCATGTTGAGATATGCCAAGTTTTCAGCTAATAGCTCTTTAGGAATCACTTAGAGCAAAAATATTATTTTATGCCTGCCATACTGTTATCTTTGGCATTTTTCTCAGAATCAGCTAAAAAAGTGAGAACAAATGGGATTTTTTTGCAACAAGTTGTAAGTTACAAAGTGCCTAAAGATACAATTTAAAATTGGTTCTTTGCCAAATTGTCTTTTATCAGTAGACACAACACTGGTTCATCCCCTGTGTTAGGTGCATTTTATGCTTGAATTATTCATTGAGCAGTGTTAAGTGGCTTAACAAACAAACAAACAAAAAACAATCCTGTGAAAATGGTCAGATACAAGGTCTGGACTGAAAATGATTGGGAAAAAAACAGCCAATGTCCAAAGAAAATCTTTGAAAGAGATTCAGAAAGCCTGGAGGACTGTTGCTCAAGACCACTTTAAAAATAAGCAAGTCTGGCTCTTTGGATGCAAAATATAAAGAAATTAGAAGTGGCTCAAGACTTTTGCACAATACTGTAGTGCTTTTTCTCTCAAAGTTGTTCACAGAAATAAATACATAATATATTAGAAATATTTAAAGAATATTTACAACCCCAATTCCAAAAATGTTTTGACACTGTGTAGAATATAAATAGACAATGTAATGATTTGCAGATCTCATAAACCAATATTTTATTCACAGAAGAACATAAAAAAACATATCAAATCTTGAAAGTGAGACATTTTACTATTTCGTGAAAAATACCTGTTCATCTTGAATTTGATGGCAGCAACAGGTCTCAAAAAAGTTGGGACAGGTCCATGTTTCCTACTGTGCAGCTTCCCCTCTTCTTTTAACTACAGTGCGTAAACATCTGGGAGCTGAGGAGACCAGCTGCTGGACCTTTGGGAGAGGCAGGACTGTGCAGAGACCTTTGAACGGGCAAGTGCTAAAAGTTAAAAAAAAAAATCTATACAGAGGAGCACAACATTTAACTGTGGGACATCCGGTGACATCATATAATGGACTGGGAGGTGGCAGGTCGTTTATTATGGTCTATTAATAATTAATAATAATAAATGTTCCTGCGAAGGACCACAGGAAGGCCTGCTCCACTAAAAAAGCTTGACAAAAGGGCACTTTGGGGTTCAACGGGTAGAGGCAGGTGCTCGAGACCCCTTACCCACCACTCCACACGTGCCTGGGGAGAGTAATGTCCCATTACCTTGCCGTATTGGATGTAGATGATGGAATATTCAAAGTCTTTGCAATTTTACATTGAGGAGCATTCTAAGTTTAACTATTATGAAATTCCTCCACAATTTGCAGATGCAGTTTCTCACAGATTGCTGAACCTCTGCCCATCTTTACCTCTGAGAAATTCTGCCTCTGTAAGGCGCTCTTTTATACCCAATCACATTACTGGCCTGTTGCCAATTAACTTAGAAAGGTACATTTTAGTTGCAACATGTTCCTTCAGCCATTTCCTTTTAGAACCACTTACTTTCCAGTCTTTTGTTGCCCTTGACCCAACTTTTTTGAGACGTGTTGCTTCCATCAAATTCAAGATGAGCTAGTGTTTTTCATGAAATAGTAAAATGTCTTACTTTCAACATTTGATATGTTTTCCATATTCTTTTGTGAATAAAATATTGGTTTATGATATTTGAAAATAATTGCATTGTGTTTTTATTTTGGAACTGGAGTTAATAATAATAATTAATATATAAATTTTTTTAAATGTGGGAAAAAATGTAATTAAAAACAAAAACAGTGTCACATATCAAACATTCCCGACAACATTCTGATAAAAAAAAGTTTTAAAAAGGGATTTAAAAGACATTCTGATCTCAATGGGCAGGCTTTTTCAGTTTGAGAACCCTGACAGCAGAAGCCTGGTCCCCTTCGCTTTTAGCTGAGACCCAGTAATAACTAGCAGATAGCTAGTTTTCATAAGAGTTGAAGGGCCCGCAACCACCTCTCACCATGCCCAAGCTTGGCACTGTTGAAAGCTCCCTCATTTACTCCAAACTGTAGGGCCAACTGCTTGTTACGCATTTATTCCTACAGTGCATTGCTTTCTACTTCTACACATGCCAGCAATGTGGGGATGTGAACGATCTGGAGTCCTAATAATGAATCCCCATTGCTGATTAGTAATGTTAAGACAATGCAGTTACTTTTTTAAACATTATTCACCAAGCTCCTTTAAAGAGTGTCCCTGTAGAGTAGTGGTTTACAGGTGGTTACAGGTCAGACATATCAGCCAACTCCACATTAGAAAATCTACATTTAGAATTGGCCTGTATATTAGCAAGCTAAGATTTTTTCAATTAGTTGTCAGTAGCATGATGAATACTATTTTACACCACGTTTGAACATAGTAACTTCTGGTACAACTGGCTTCTGATCCTGGACTGCAAGAGATGTGTCAGCTGTAAATTATGTGTTATGGAATAAAAAAATAGGAACCGATATCATTTAGTCAAATGTAAAATAACTGACGTGCTCAACAACAGCCTGAGTCTGAGTAAAAGCTTTAAAATCAAATGCAGTCGTAAAGGGAGAAGGCTTATTTCAGTCACTGTAAGTCACCCTAAATCAAAAACGCAGCTAAAAGCCTAAATTATAAAAACTTGCTGTCTGTTTTAAACATAATGAAAGATTTTCTCTTGCGTGCTTTTATAAGCAGGTTGTGGATTCAGACAAAACCAAAAGACCAATTTAGATGTCTGGAGACTGTTTTCCAAGCTAAAAACAAAAAAGCAACATAAAAGAACTCTAGCAATTTGGACTTGGCAGCTGCCTCAGCTGCTATTTTACTTCACTTTTTAATTCATACCACACAACATGAGCATAATTTGCAAAAAAGACACCGAGACTTTAACTGATGCTGTAATAAAAGAAAAGCCGAAAGTGGCCAGGTTTGTTTAAAAGCCAACCATCATAAAAGCACATACAATACAAGACTAAAAAAGAAAGACTTTCAAACTTTAATTTTATCTGTTTTACTGAACAGAACCGGATCACTAACAGCCTGTTTAATAACTACGGGAAAACCTTACACTTCAGTAAAAAAAAAATTCAGCTTTAGCAAGCTTTTCGTTATGCTTAAGACTGATGAAATTCTAAATTTGGAGCAGGTTTATAACCAAAATAATTATAGCATAAACCAATAAGAAGCATTGTCCAAAAAAGGAAAAATGTGAGGGTTGATACGCAAAATGCTCATCATCTTCTCATTTTCAATGACCACATTTGTCAGTTTTCTCTTTCTCTTTTTTCTGCTTGCTGTTTGGTGATTTATTGCACTTCTTTTTTGCTGAAGGGTTGGGGGATGTTTGATTTTTTATTATATCCCCATATTGCTTTGCTCCTAAAGGTTGTCCCCTGTGGCTGATAACTTTATTGTCCTCTGAATATAATTACACACTATTGCTTTAGGCTGCAGCCAGTGGCCATCAAAAAAAGTGAACATCCATTGCTTATTGGAATTGTTTTGGGACGTTGATATAATGTGAAACTTTTTGAAATGTGGCTGATTTAGATTTTATGACTCCCTGCTGCCAACACATTCTCAGTCCCAACTCATCACATGGTGACATTTGCTTGTGACCTATTCTTGGTACATTTCACCACACTGGGTATAATAAAAACCTACAAAAGTCTGCATTAGGGGTCAGACAGGATGGTAATGGAATAATTCATGGTACTTTCAACCTAAAGACATGTAATTTATTTGCAAAAATTAAAAGGTTTACACACCTCTCTGTGAGATGTTTTAAATGTGTAGCATATAATGCTTTTCCTCAAAAAGATCAGGGTTTTTTTCAGGTTATTATACTTTTTAAACTTCATTAATATGAGTGATCCAGTATCAGCAAAAGGCTGAGAAAATAACATCTTTAATGATGTCCTCTGGGTTACTGTAACTCCACTAAAAAAAGGAAACGTATTAAAAAAGAAAACAGACACATTTTGGGAAATGTAATTTCACCTTCCAAGACATGCAATACTAAATTGCTGATGTAACCCTTTAAGTAACAATTAAGTGTATGAGAGAGGAGCAAGACTGAGATAGGTGGGAAGCGAGGTTGTGAGAGATGAGAGTAGGAACACAGGAAAAAGAAACTTGAATCTGAGAAGGACGCATAACCAAAAATCTCACCGGAAGTGAAAAAGCAAGATGCTGATAAGAAACAGAGGTAAAAAAAGTACTCAGATCATTTACATTAGCATCTGTGTGTTTGCTAAAATCAGCCAGCCTCTGAACCAAGAAGTAAATCAGCTCGTGCAGTTGTCAGTATGAGAAAAAATAAAAGCAATGCTGATGATGCAGTTCTGAGTGATATCAGAATAATGTACCTTCATTACTTAATTAAGATTGTTACTGTGGACACAGGTGGCAGTTAGCCATCTACAACAGAAAACAGCTGCTTACCACTGTGTAATGGTCAAATAGCTATTTCATATACTGATATTGGTATTGGCTTTGATCTTTGAACATTTATCTAAAGGAAAATTGATGTAAAACAACTAAAAACATTGGCAGTAGGCTGATATCAGCAAACATGTTGGTCGTTATCCATGTTCTGGCCAATATATCAATGTATTCCTGTTATAAACATATAATTATAAAAAAAAAGAAAGTTTCCACGAGATTCTGCAATCCTGTGAAAAACTAAGTACACCCCACGACTCACTAGCTTGTAGAACCATCTTTAGCAGCCACAGCTTGAAGTAATTGCTTTCTCAATGACTTTATCAGTCTCTCACATCGATGTAGCAGAATTTCAGCCCGCCCTTCTTTTACAACATTGCTTCATTTCATGGAGGTTTGTGGCTATTCATTTATGCACGGCTCTCGTAAGGTCCTGCCACAGCACTTCAGTCAGGCTGAGGTCTGGGCTTTGACTGGGCCATTCAAAAATGTTGATTCTTTTCTTTCTCAGCCATTTTGTGTTAGTTTACTGGTGAGCTTGGGATCATTTTCTTGTTGCATGAGCTTTAGCTCTCTGACAGATGGCCTCACATTTCACTTTAGGATATTTTGATATACAAAGGATTTTATAGCCAATTCAGCGACTGTAAGGTGCCCAGGTCCTATGGCAGCAAAGCAAGCCCAGATCATCACTCTTCCACCACCTCGCCTGACAGTGGTGTTTGTGCTGCTGATATGTTGTTTGGCTTTCACCAAACATGGCAGCATGCCTTATGGTCAAACATCTCTACTGTGGTCTCGTCTGTCCAAAGGACATTGCTCCAAAGGTCTTGTGGTTTGTTCAGATGCAACTTTGCAAACCTAAGCCATGCTGCCAAGCTCTTTTAGAGAGAAGAGGCTTTCTTCTGGCAACCCTTCCAAACAAGCCACACTTGTGCAGTTTTAGCAATTGTACTGTCATGAACTTTACCATTTATCATGCTAACTGAGGCCTGTGGCGTCTGAGATGTAGCACTTGGGATTTTTGCAGCTTCGCTTAGCATTGCACGGTCTGACCTCGTAAATATGCTGGGAAGATTGTGGTGCTGTGTTTGTTCTTCTGCTTTCATAAGGACGGTCATACATGACCAGGACCTGCCATATATATATATATATATATATATATATATATATATACACACACACACACATATATATAGGGAGCGGCAATGGCTCAGTGCGTCAGAAGACGGAGATTTGCGGAGGGAGCTGGCCTGAGACCTGCCCGCGGCCACCCAAGACGCGCCGGCCCAATACCCTGCCCTGGACCCACGTTTGTGGAGGTGGACCAGAGGCCATAAGGACGTCGCCCCCTGGGGATTGCCAAGGTGCCCTTGAGCGAGGCACCAAACCCCCACATTTCTCCCTGGCGCCTGAAATGGCAGCCTTGTACGCCAACCTCCCTCACTGCATGTGTAGAAGTGTTGGCAACTGTAATTTCCCCCTGGGGATTAATAAAGTATAAAGTATTGTAAAAAAAAATTATGTATGAAGCTGAAACAGAGGGATGGCCAAAGAATTTGGAGCTTTTATTTAGGTAACTACATTGTGTTACACACTGTGATAACTTGGGCAGCATTACCACAATCGAAAAATACTACACTACAAGTAAAAGCCCAGCACTCTAAAATAGTTTATACAAAAATTATTAGGTAGAAAATTCTTGACTTGAACTATTGAAAGTAAAAGCACTTCCAGCAATGTTTCTGTTATTGTAATTTGTTCACATTAAAGTCGATTTTTCCTGTTGCAGCTGAGGTGGAGCCACTCAGATAATAACAGGCTTTGTCAGTAAAACATGGCTGTTAAAGTATCACAACAATTCCCCAAAAGATACTTCAAAAAGTTGCTTTTTTTGTTACGTTTTGCTGTTTGGCAGTACACAACAAAGCAACATGAGCGTGCAGGCTTGTGAGTTTTGAATGCAAACTAATGCAATAATGTCATTTGTCCAACTGTGAGAACAAGCAGGGTCACATCATAGCCTAAAATACATCTAATCTTGTCGCTTTAAAGCTTTAAAGCGCTGAGATTTTTTTTTTTTTTTAAGACTTTAGGCTCAATGGATTCTGGAGGGGCAAAGATGAACGAGAGAGAGAGAGAGAGAGAGGCTGCGCAAGGCAAACGGGGAGCGAGAGGCGAGAGAGAGAGAGAGAGAGAGAGAGAGAGAGAGCGAGAGAGAGGGGGGTGAGGGGGGAGCTCTCTCAGCCCGGCTCTCAGACTCCTCCAGTCAGTCAGAGTGAAGTGCGGGGGCAGGCGGAGAGCAGCGCTCCGTCCTCCACAGCGGAAACTCGCTCAAATAAGGACTGTTCATCGACTCGCAGCTCCCGCGTTTCGTTCTTTTTCGCCCGCTTTGTTGTGGACTCGGACCGGCGGAACTTTTGGCCCCTTGTGGAGTTGGTGGAAAGCCTCCCTTCAGATATGGACAGTCGGCGGGCCGCCTCAGGGAGCCACCGCGCGGCGTTCTCGCAGTAGCCGCGGGATTGACGTGGGAACTTTTTTTTTTTTTTCCGCCGGGTGTTTGATGAGGCGCCTCGCAGGTCCGCTCAGCTCCGGGACTCTGCGGATCTACCAGGCCGGCGGACGGACACACGCTTGCGATTCCGCTTCTGAAGTTGCAGGAAAAGCATGGAGGCTGTAAGTCGGCCGAGCTTCCAGCCTCATCCGGGACTGCAGCAAACTCTCAAGCAGTTTCACCTCAGCTCTATGAGCTCCCTGGGCGGACCGGCGGCGTTCTCTGCCCGGTGGCAACATGAGCTCCTCTTTAAGAAGGACGGCAAGGAGCCGGAGCCGGTCCTGCAGCACCTGCCGCCGCCCGTGATGCCGGGCCCGCTCTTCATCCCGTCGGACCGCTCCACGGAGAGGTGCGAGACGGTGCTGGAAGGGGAGACCATCTCCTGCTTCGTGGTCGGCGGGGAGAAGCGACTGTGCCTGCCGCAGATCCTCAACACGGTGCTGCGGGACTTCACCCTGCAGCAGATCAACTCCGTGTGCGACGAGCTGCACATCTACTGCTCCCGGTGCACGGCGGACCAGCTGGAGATCCTCAAAGTCATGGGGATCCTGCCGTTCTCGGCGCCGTCCTGCGGGCTCATCACCAAGACGGACGCGGAGCGGCTGTGCAACGCCCTGATATACGGAGGCGCCTACCCGCCGCGCTGCAAGAAGGAGCCGAGCGGAGGCTCGCTGGAGCTGCAGCTCACCGACCGGAGCTTCAAAGTCTACCACGAGTGCTTCGGCAAGTGCAAGGGCCTGTTCGTGCCGGAGCTGTACACCGGCCCCGGCGCAGCGTGCATCCAGTGCATGGACTGCAGACTCATGTACCCGACCCACAAGTTCGTGGTGCACAGCCACAAGGCGCAGGAGAACAGGACTTGCCACTGGGGCTTCGACTCGGCCAACTGGAGGGCGTACATCCTTCTGGGCCAGGATTACACGGAGAAAGAGGAGAAGGCCCGCCTGGAGCTGCTCCTGGACGAGATCAAGGAGAAATTCGACTTCGCCAACAAGTACAAGAGGAAAGCATCATCCAGGGTGAGTGGCTGTCCCCACGCAGGCTGAGGCTCGCACTGATCCAGGGTTAATGTGAGTTCCTGCTCTGCAGACTGGCAGTGTTTGGTCACTGCTGCTGCTGCTGCTGCTGCTGCTGTGTTCCCACTAATTGGGCCTCATCCAGCAGTGACAACAAGACGCCTCTGGTGGTAATAAAGCCATTATTTGGCCCATGAAGCGCCTCTTAAGGCTCTCTCTTTATTGGCCTGTACAGTAAATAGAATCTCATTTACCAACAAATGGCTCAATGGGAAATTGTAAACAACACTTCACAAAGGGGAGTGGGTGGGGGTGTGAGGTCATGTATTTTCCTGTTTCAGATTAAGTGGCATTGCTCTGTTCTCCGGCCATGTGTGCTGCCAGTGGGAGTGGAAAATGAGCTCCTTTGCTTCTTGTTTGCCTTCTTTTCCTGTCTTGTACATGTCTGGCTGTCACATGCCAGATTTCCTATGGCTTTAATCAGTGCTGCTATCAGTGTCAAAGTCTTTTCTCCCCCCCCCCCCCTCCTCTGGTTGCATCCACATCCTCCCGCCTTCTTTCCTGCTCTTTCTGAGATGTCTGAGCGATTCTGCTGAGGGTTGCCTGCGCAGGTTTGTGGCTCGGCGTGCTTCCTGTGGCTTCTGCGATCAGTTGCTTCCAGCCCCGGCGAAAGACGATTCAGGCATCAGGTTTGGGTTTTTCCGTGCCTCTGCTTTTTCTGAACTAATTTACTGTAAAGCTGCAAAGACGGGGTTTTATCTTGGCTTTGGTGTTTGCAGACTGATTAAAAACAATCCCCCACCCCACCCCTATGGGTGGGTGGGTGGGTGGGTGGGGGGGGGGGGGGTTGGGGGGGGGGGGGGGGGGGGGGGGGGGGGGGGTTAAGGGCCAGTGTGGCCATTTGCATGAACTGTTACACATGAATGGAGCCAATGAAGCAGGGTTTAGAAGTATTGTGGTGGAAACATAATATGAGCCCAACAAAGGGGGGCATTCAGCAAATATCAGAACTCCCCCCCCACTTCTCCTCCGCCTCCCAAAACATCCACTGACCCCAGGCCAGCCACCCACCTTTGACACCCCCCTCTCCCACTCCCTGCCTACCCTCCCC
>VUQH01081630.1:0-14392 GCA_015106775.1 Etroplus canarensis | reverse complement strand
CCCTGGGAGTGAGCAGGATGGACAGGATTAGGAATGAGTACATCAGAGGGACAGCTCATGTTGAGAAGCTTGGAGAGAAAGTCAGAGAAGCAAGGCTGAGATGGTTTGGACATGTTCAGAGGAGGGATAGTGGACATATTGGACAAAGGATGTTGAGGATGGAGCTGCCAGGCAGGAGGAGAAGAGGAAGACCACAGAGAAGTTTCATGGATGTAGTGAAGGAGGACATGCAGAGGGTGGGTGTGAGGGAAGAGGATGCAAGGGATAGGGTGAGATGGAGGCAGATGATCCGCTGTGGCGACCCCTAACGGGAACAGCCGAAAGAAGAAGAAGAAGAAGAAGAAGAAGAAGAAGAAGAAGAACATGATTTATTAAAGAATTTGAATGAATAAACTGAATTGTCACATGCTTATTGAGTTACAGAAAACTGAATTGAGAATAAATAATTTGGAATTAGACTCCATGTAGCAACATGGCAGATAGGAATTCAGCTATGGTAGGAAGAGGATAGAGGATCCCCAGAGTCTAGACACTAGTGGTGGAGGTGGACATGAGCCTGAGAAGATGTGGAAGAGGGTCCGGGTGACCAGGTGGAGATGGGGAAGATGCTGGTCTCTGAATATTGGGTTTTAATATGTATTTAATCTTCTTAACTGTATTGCTATCTTCATATTTATGTATACTTAATGGAGTGTCTGTAATGCAAGCAATTTCCCCCCTGGGATTAATAAAGTATTCTGATTCTGATAGATGAGTCTGCAAGGCAGAATGACAGAAGAGAAACCATACGGAACAGAGGCTGACTGGCTCGTAGATGGCGAGCAAGAAAATGATTGGGTCAGAGCAGTGATGACAATAAGGTTTGACAGCATGGAAAAGTGGTAGAGATGAAAGGAATAGCCTGACAGCCCAGGCAGCCCTAAAATGCAGGCAGATGAGTGAATGCAGATCAACGTTATTATAGTAAACTAAACAAAAGACAAACAAATTTAGAAACTGAAATAAAAGTAAAACTAGACTTCTGATAAAAATAAAAAATTAACTAAAATGATACTGACCAAACCAAACAAAATAAAATAAAAATCTACAGGAAATGAAGTATTTCACAAAGTATGGTGTAATTTCTAATTTGAACATCTTAAATCCTCCCCTGACAATTATCATCCATGTTATAATAGATAAGAAAACTAAAACTAACACTGAAACTAATAAGAACTAAAATAAAACAACATTTTCAAAAGTAAACTAAAATGGAAACTAACTGAGACTAAGCTGAATTGAAAGCAAACACTCAAAAGGAAAAATAAATGGTGTGGTGGTGAACACTGTTGCTGGTCTGGGTTCGAATTGACTGGCTGACCAACTTGGGGTCTGCAGTGTGGAGTTTGCATGTTCTCTCCAGGTACTCCAGCTTCCTCACAAAGACATGGTTAGGTTAAATTGGCAGTTCTAAGTTTAGTGCAGGTGTGAATGAAAGCATGGATGGTTGTCTGTCTGCCTGTGATAGAGAGGCTATTCCAATGACAGCTGGGACATGCTCCTGTGACCCTGAACTGGATAAGTGGAGGAAGATGGATTGAAAACTATAATAACTCTGATACAGATCTTCCTTACGGAACAAACACCTAAACTTCATTACAAAATACGGTTTCAGTTTGTTTTATTGTTTTAAGAATAGTCTGCGCACATTAAAATCGTTATAGCTTTCAGAATTCTCAACGTTTTCAAGTGCACTTGTTTGCTTTTTGATTTCCATTCGACATGTCATAGCGGCAATAAACTGAGCGGAGGGTGGCGGTAGTGAGCCCCGACGTTCTTTGCCCGCACTCTGGGATGTTGCGAAGAAGGAGACGAAACGGAAATTACGGCAACTCGTTTCCCCGAAGAAGCTAGATAAACAAACAAAAGCAAAAAATATTATTTAATTTTATTTCAGCATTCATGTGCTTTTGACCACTTTTTACGTATAGATATGCTAACCACAAACAAACCGACCCACAGGAGAAGCTAGAGAAGGGCTCGTCTCTAGAGACGGCGTAAGCGTACGTTAGCTGGCAGCTGCGCAGCTAATGTGTTAGCTTGACATGTTTATTTTAGTGCTTGGGTGAAGGAGTGCGACATGATGGCATAAAACTGGTACAGGCTTAAGCTACACTTTATACCTAAAGGTAAGGCTGGTAACTCCCATTGAATTGCATTTATAAATCGATTATAAAAAGCAAAGACAAAAATAAAGTGGACGGTAGCAAGCTGTTGGGATCTCGAACAGTACACGGTTGCATAAAACGTGTGTGTGTGTGGGGACTGTCGTTACCGTTAACTTCAGGAGCGCTACGCTCAGAAGAATTGGCACCTGCTTGTGTGAACAATTTTAACATATTTGTGGGAGTGTTCCACCGCTAAAGCAATTTCCCCCAGGGATTAATAAAGTATTCTGATTCTAAACAGCTAAATGTCACCTGGTGTCCTCGAATTTTTTTTTAACGCTACACTCGCTGTTAATCTACGTTTTACTTTCTTCTCTGAATTTTGAAAGGTTGCAAGAAATAGCTAACACTTGCCTTGAGTTTCTACCGGAACTGCACTCCGTTACAGTCTCCCCACCGTCACCATGGCGTGGGCTCTGAAGCTGCCTCTCACGGATGAGGTGATTGAGTCCGGACTGGTCCAGGACTTTGATGCCAGTCTCTCCGGCATTGGCCAGGAGCTTGGCGCGGGGGCGTACAGCATGAGGTAATGTATGAGTTTTGGGCGGGTAAGGCCTACTAGACTACACATTTATAATTACCAAAATAGCTCATCTGCTTATTAACTAGATTAAATTAAATGTTTTAGATTAAAAGATTTATTTGGTAAACTATGATAGCTGTCATTTTGTAAAGGTAATGCATCTGCTTTTCTTAAAATGCCACAAATTTATGATTTTTGTTTGTCCCAGAGCTTTAAAAGTGGTGATTTTGAGGGATGTTGATCTTGTATTTTGTTTCTCATGTTCATCATTTTCAAAAATCTGTTTGGTTCTTTAGAGTTTGATTGGACATTTTGAAGAAGGGTCTTTTATATGAATTAAAGATAAGCGATCAGGTGCCTCCATTCTAAAAGCTATGTTTTTCGCCACATCAGTGGTCAAGTTGAGCAGCAGAATCATTTCACACTGGCATAAGTGCCAATTAATTGCTGCACTAAGATAAAACAAAACCATGCACTACTTCGTGACAATTAGCTGGAGAATAGTCTTTGAAGAAAATTGTCTTCCGGAGGTTTAGATTTAACCTATCACTCTGTAGCATATCCTGAATCCATTAGTGTAATGATGTGCAGACAGTTATGTGGGATTTAATCTGTTTTGACTTATCTAAAAATTTGAAACATTTTTTTGCAGACTCAAGTGCTTTGATTTGCCAGAGAAAGATCTCTTTCTTTTTATGTCATTTTCTGGCTGATTAAAAGGTTTGAAAAGTGATGGCTTGCTGCAGAAATTCTTGTGTGGAGAGGAGCAATGACACGTTGACTGGATACCTTGGTATTTGGTTGTGTTGCCCTAGTTGCCTCCCTTATACTTAATGAACTGCGAAGCTTGAGAACACCATAACTCACCAGGCGGCTTTAAGTGTTGAGTGATGTCAGAGAGCCTTAGACTATTTTTATCATGAGGTTGAAAGTGGTGTTACTTCAGTATGTATAAGCATTAAGATAGTTTTTGTGAAATCTGTAAAATAAATCCTGCTTTCTAAAAATATGCTTACTAAGTGTCTTTTTCTATTGTCTCTCCAGTGATGTACTTGCCCTCCCCATCTTCAAACAGGAGGAGTCCAACCTTCCTCCAGACACCGACAACAAGATTCTACCCTTTCAGTATGTTTTATGTGCAGCTACCTCTCCAGCCGTTAAACTGCATGATGAAACACTCACCTACCTCAACCAAGGTCAGCTTCAGGATCCCAGCCTCCATGTGCTTTTCAGCTTTGTGCAAATTTAATGAAGTCTTAAGGGTTCAAAGTCAAAAGCCACTGAGGGAAAATTCAGCTGTCTTTCACCTAGTCAGAAATATAGGTGGAAGGACAAACAATCAGACCTTAATTCTAACCCTAATTATGTATTTTTACATTTTGTCACACAAATATTGACTATCATATTATTGTAGTGTGACATATATTGTAACTCACATGTTGCAAATAAAGATGTTCACATTTTGTATTATTGGGATTAGTATTACTTTATCTAGTGTTAGCCTTGAGATATACTTATTCATTTTGTGGACTTGTCATTGCAGGGCAATCCTATGAAATTAGAATGCTTGACAATCGGAAAATTGGGGAACTTCCAGAAATCACTGGTAAAATGGTGAAGGTACGAATATGTTTAAAATACATTTGTATAATCCAGTGACTGCCAGTGTAAACCTTTACACATATTATTCCAAAAACTGAAGACAACTGCTTTTGAGCTCAGCTTTTATGCAGCTATGCTTAACAAAATTCTTGAGGGTTGTGATAGTCTAGGGTTAGATGACATTATTTGTTGATTTATTTTGTGTGATTGCGTTTAAAATATAAAATATAATATAAGTGTTAATTGGCTATTGCTGTTAGTTTCTGCAGGCATTGAATAAAGCATATTACCTGGAGTTAAAGTAAAACTCTCCTGTACTTACTGGGTTTGACTCAAATGTTAATTTAAAGTGTCAGTTGCCTCTCCTCAGTGATGCAAAATATAGATTGTCTGTGTCTAAGCCAAAGGTTTAGACCAGTTGTTTTGAGACTCCAAAATTGACATTTCCTTAGCAGAAAAAAATATACTTACAGCTTTAAACCTATCCATCAACTAAGAACTGTTACATTTAGAGGGAAGCTGCTGTTAACCAAACCACAGGTGTTCTGGAGGTTGATCAGCAGAGGTGCTTATGAAAAAGTTGCAAGAAAGGCTTTGGGATGAAGACAAATGACCATCAACTCAGCCTTTTTTAAACTGATTAGAATCTTGCGCTTTTGAGATGTCAGGGAAGCTAACAAACCACTTTTTTGTAAATGCTGAACTGGGCCCCTAGACTGGGGTGCCAGGGTAACCATAACAAATAATCTTTTTTATTCTTTTGTAAAAATTACTTCTCTGGATTTCAGAGCATAATTCGTGTGGTGTTTCATGACCGACGACTTCAGTACACAGAGCACCAGCAGCTGGAAGGCTGGCGGTGGAACAGGCCTGGGGATCGCATTCTTGACCTTGGTGAGCATTGATTGAAAAATAATATTCAATGTGTTTGATTTTTATTGAAAAAAGGTGTGTGTAGTGCTGTGCGTAGATTAACAATGAAATATTTTTAGCAGAAAATAAATTTGGGATATGAACTCTTAACCTAAATTGTAAATTCATGATGATAATGGTGATGTGGAGAAGATGGCATTTATTTAGAGACTCTTTGATAACAGGTTGTTTTGCTTTGATCCATTGCAGATATCCCCATGTCAGTCGGCATAATTGACCCCAGGGCTAACCCCACTCAGCTAAACACTGTGGAGTTCCTTTGGGATCCATCAAAAAGAACCTCAGTTTTTATCCAGGTATCTTGATGGCTAATATGTTGTTTTTTTGCCACATGTTGATACTTCCCATTCTCCGTGTTATTAAATGTAAAGGAATGGCATTGATCTGTAGCAGTTTAGAGAACTTGTGCATCGTAGTGTTAAGCTTGTTAAGATTTGGTGTACTCGTCTGTTCTATAACAAGTAAACTGAATGCCATTCTGCTGTTACTAATGCAGTGCTTTATGCCAAGATTTGTTGGTATATTGATTTTGCAGAGCTAAGTTAGGTCATCATATTTATGTAGATGTCTGTTTCATGTTCCTTTCCTTTTTAGGTTCATTGCATTAGTACAGAATTCACCATGCGCAAGCACGGTGGAGAAAAGGGCGTGCCTTTCCGTATCCAGATCGACACGTTTAAAGAGAACGAGAATGGAGAGTACACAGAACATCTTCACTCTGCCTCCTGCCAGGTCAAAGTCTTCAAGGTCAGAGAAAGGACATGAAAAGGAGAAAATTTAAAGTAAAATAATTAATGCAACTCAGTGCAAATGTTGTGTTTGGTCCCTCTGGTAGTGTTGTCCATGGTCACCATCTTTATTTTCTCCACGTGTTTTAGCCTAAAGGCGCAGACAGAAAGCAGAAGACAGACAGGGAGAAGATGGAGAAGAGGGCACCACAGGAAAAGGAGAAGTACCAGCCCTCCTATGAAACCACAATCCTAACAGAGGTAGGTGTATAATAAGAGAGCTAAAGACATGAAACACAGATTGAATAAAAGTAAGTGAGATCAGAAGGAAACAGTCTAATCTAATTAACTAGACTGCTGAAGAATATTGTTCTTATTTCCAAACAACGCATTTGTTTGATGGACAGTGGAACAAAATGACAGAGCTGTAACTGGGTATTCCAGAAATGCTGCAAGTATTTTCATGAGGCCTATTTGATGTCCTCAGATTGCTTTTTTTGCATAACTATCAGTCAGTTGTATGCTGTAAGGATTCTTATTTCAGAATAAGAATCAGAATACTTTATTAATCCCAAGGGGGAAATTATTTATTATTAAATAAACAGAAGCAACAGATATTCATTTTCTGTAGGCATAACCACAGAATGTCTTCTTCATTAATCAGTTATCAAGACTGATAACTGTTGATTTACTAATCAGCTCATCTTTTCACCTTAAATTAGAAGAATATATGCTATGAAATAAAAAAGTGTCCCCAGTAGCGTAGTAGTTTGCATGTTTGCCTTTGAAGTGAAAGGTCCCTGGTTCGATTCCAGGTGGAGACACAAGCCCCTCTCAGGGTTTAGGGTTCTGTCAGGAAGGGCATCCGGTGTAAAACCTCTGCCAAATTACCAATGTGGATTAATCCGCTGTGGCGAACCCTTGGTAGAGAATACAGTGGAGCAGCTGAAAGGTACATACATGCTATGAAATAAAAAAGACAGAATTGGACACAAATGGTATAGATTAATCCCCCATTAAATCCATCTTATTATTCAGTTCAAATTTAGTTTAAGTGAAGGCATATAATTAAAAAATGGAGCAGCAGATAAATTATTTCTGAGGTATTTAGATGCCGCAATAACACAAATGCTGGGTCTTTTGCAGTGCTCTCCCTGGCCTGAGGTCACGTATGTCAACAACTCCCCATCACCTGGCTTCAATAGCACGCACAACAGCTTTCCAGTGTCCGAAGGGTACGCTGCCTGGATTAATTCCTTCTAAAATTCATACAGAGGCCATATTTGATTAGTGAGGACAAAAAACAAGGTGTAGGTTTTTCTTAATGTGGAGTTAATTGTTATTCCTACCTTCTAACTGGTAAATTTCCCATCTTTTCTAGAAATGGATCACCAAACCACCAGCCTGAACCTGTTGTTCAGGTGGTAGACGTAAGTCGATTTTCACTTTGTGGATTAATTTTCCTGTCTGCTTACCTCCATCCTCAGCTGCAGCTGCATATTAATAAGGACAAATGCAAAGCTGACATTCTCACATCATCTGCCTATTAGTAGATTCATAACACATTTTGAAAATATGAAATTAACAAAAATATGAATAAAACACATTTGATAATGATAAAGCAGAAATACGAGATTAATTCTCATCAAATGCATGACTGGGAAATGCTTGATCCTTATGGTATAACACAAAGTCAGTTTAAATTCGGGGATATCAGTCTGTCCATTTAGGAAGCATAAACAGTCATGAATCTATTTAATCTGATTTGGTACAAATGAAAGTGACAACAGGTGCACTGCAGAGGCAACAACAAGACAAAAGGAAATGGTTATGCAGGTGTTGGCTCCAGACCATTCCTCTCTCCTTATCCGTCCAGCCTGTTCTCTAGTTTTGCTTTTTGCTAGTGTCCTTGTCATCGCTGGCAGCATGAGACAGTACCCGCAGCTCTTTCAGGTTGCACAGTTTTTCCAGCTCCTCCAGAATCACACGTCCATACTTGCCATCGCAAAAAAGTTTGCTGTGTTTCCCAGTACAATCTCAAAAGTGTGGAGGGGATGCTAGGGGGCCATTACATGAGGAGAGATGGATAGGGCCATAGGAAATCAACCCAGCAGCCAGACAGGAATGGTTAAGATGCAAGGTGTAGATGTAGTAAAGGTTGATTGGTTTAAATACCTGGGGTCAACCATCTAGAGCACAAGAGAGATGATAAAGAGAGTGCACGCAGGGTGGAAGGTGAAGATAAGTCTCAGGGGTGGTTTGTGACAGAAGGATAGCAACAAGAGTGAAAGGGAAGGTTTATAAGACAGTAGTGAGACCTGCTATGATGTGTAGTTTGGCACTGACAAAAAGACAGGAGACAAAGCTGGAGATGGTTTGGAGAGCAAGTCCTAGAGGCAAGGCTGAGATGGCTTGGATCTATGCAGAGGAGGGATAGTGGATATATTGGACAAAGGATGTTGAAGATGGAGCTGCCAGGAATTAGGAGAAGAGGAAGGCCACAGAGAAGGTTCACGGATATAGTGAAGGAGGATATAAAGACAGTTGGTGTGACAGAAGAGGATTCAGGGGATAGGGTGAGATGGAGGCAGACGATCCGCCATGGCGACTTTAATGGGAAAAGAAGAAGACCAAAACTTTCTTTCTCTTCACAACTGAGATAGGGTTTAGACTGAACATACCAAAGGGCTGACGATGTGCAGCTGGTTGGATTCTCACCTGTGGAGGCTGGAGCCACTCCACCCTCCTGAGCACCGTCAAGGCGCCCCTGAGCAAGGCACCGAACCCCCACTGTGCTCCTTGGCGCCTACTAATGGTCTGCCTTGTTCTCTCTCACCTCTGTTTGTGTGTGTGTGCATGTATGTCACTCAGCTGTGTGTATAATAGAGCGTGTTGAGATGGTTAATTTCCCCATTAGGGGATTAATAAAGTATTATTTTCTTCTTCTTCTTCTTCTTCTTCTTCAAACATGAAAATGTCTGGAGATATGACGTCATCATGCTCATTATCATCAATATGCTCACAGTGACATCCAGTATGACTCGATTTGGAAGTGGGTTGCAGCAAGTTGAAAAGCTGATGCAGAATAACATTTTAAATTATGTTTTTAATCTTGTAAGGTCTAAATCCTGAGACATAACCATAGCCCAGTAGTTTTTAATGTGTGTCTGAAAAAATTTTTTTGGCCCCCTGACAAGTCTTTGGATGAAAGTTTTCAAAAGTTAAGTATTCTGATATGATAGAGTTCAGGGTGCTTATAGACTGTTAAAAATGAGTTTTACATACCTGCAAGACTGCATTTTAAAACAAAATAAAGCAGCCCCTGATAATTTTCATAATTTATGTTCGCATGTGTTCAGTTTTCCTTTTCATTTCTCATGTTTTTTGAAAACTTAGGACATGATAGTGTAACCATAGTGATACCACACGTGTTGAAGCTTGCTCCGACCATCTCTGACGTGGTTATGTACAGGTGTTCTGACACATGTTCGACCTGTTTCTTTCTTAGAATTTGTTACCAGCAGCAACACCACAGGATGCACAACAGTGGCTTCATAGAAACCGCTTCTCACCTTTTTGTCGACTCTTCACTAACTTCTCAGGTAAAAGCCTTTTATTTAGCTTGATTAAAGCCCTTGGTGATCCTGTGTCTGGATTAAGATGAAAATACTTAAGAAAATGAATACAGGTAGAAAAGAGATCAAGTACTTGATGATGCAAGGTGACAGCTCCACATAAAACATCTATACTCTGCTAAAGTATCCTTTAGCTGATAGATTTGCTTGTCAGGAACCTGAACTGTGGTCTGTAGCTGACCTTCTATGTTTAACTGTTTGGGAATATGTTAATATAAGTAAAAGCGCAATACAATGACCTGCAAATCTCGTAAACCAATAATGTATTCAAAAAAGAGAATAGAAAACATAAATGTTAAAACTAAGACATTTTATTGTTTCGTAAACTATACTAGCTCATCTTGAATTTGATGGCAGCAATATGTCTCAAAGTTGGGACAGGGCCTTGTTTACCACTGTGTAGCATCCTCTCTTCTTTTAACAACAGTCCATAAATGTCTGGGAACTGAGGAGACCAGTTGCTGAACATCTGAGAGAGGAATGTTGTCCCATTCTTGTCTGATTTAAGATTCCAGATGTCGAACAGTCCTGGGTCTTTTTTGTGGTATTTTGTGTTTTATGTGTGCTGAATGTTTTCAGTTGGTAAAAGGTCTGGACTGCAGGCAGGCCAGTCCAGCACTTGGACTCTTCTGCTGCAGATCCATGCTGCTGTTATAGCTGCAGTATGTGGTTTCGCATTGTCTTGCTAAAGTATGCAAGGCCTTCCCTGAAAAAGACATTGTGCAGGGGAGCATATGTTGTTCTAAAAACTCTTTATACCTTTGAGCATTGATGGTGCCTTTCCAGATGTGCAAATTACCAGTACCATAGGCACTAATGCATCCCCATACCATTAGAGATGCAGGCTTTTGAACTGAGCACTGATAACAAACGGGATAGTACCTCTCCTCTTTAGTCCAGAGGATGCAGCATCCACGATTTCCAAAAAGAATTTCAGATCTCAATTTGTCTGACCACAGAACAGTGTTCCATTTTGCCTCAGTCCATTTTAATTGAGCTTTGGGAGAAGACGGTGGCATTTCTGAATCATGTTTACATATGGCTTCTTCTTTGCATGATAAAGCTTTAACCTGCATTTGTGGATGGCACAGCCAACTGTGTTCACAGACAGTGATTTCTGGAAGTGTTCCTGAGCCCATGCAGTGGTTTCCAAGACAGAATCATATTTGTTTGCAAGGCAGTCATACCTGAGGAGATCACAAGCATCCAGTATTGGTTTTTGGCTTTGTCCCTCGCACACAAAGATGTCTCCAGTTTTTCTGAATCATTTGATGATGAACTATTTCATGTTGAGGAGCATTATTCTGAAATTGTTCTACAATTTGGAGATGCATTTCTAGTAGATTGCTGAACCTCTGCCCATCTTTACTTCTGAGAGACTCTGCCTCTCTAAGGTGCTCTTTTTATACCCAATCACATTACTGACCTGTTGCCAATGAACTTAATTAGTTGCAACATGCTCCTCCAGCTGTTTGTGATAAACTCACTTTTCTAGCCTTGAGGTGACTTTTGTTGTGAATTGGCGCTATATAAATAAAATTGAATTGAATTGAATTGAACTTTTGTTGCCCTTGTCCCAACTTTTTTGAGACATGTTGCTTCCATCAAATATAAGATGAGCTAGTATTTTTCATGAAATGATAAAATGTCTCACTTTCAACATCTTATGTTTTCTATTTTCTTGTGTGAGTAACATATTGGTTTATGAGATTTCAATTCTTTGCATTGTGTTTTTAATCTACATTTTACACAGCGTCCCAGTCTTTTTGGAATTGGACTTGTATATAGAGCCTTAGTATACCAATTAGATATCCAAAGTGCTTTATGGAAAGATGTAAAAATTAAAAACATAAAGGAAGAGAATTTAAATCATAATTCACAGATGTAGCACAACAAATTAATTTCTTTAAAAGCAGCTGATTGAAACAAAAATGTGTTCTTCTATTCACTCATTTGTAGAGAATGGGAATAAGATATTGTTTTTGTGTAGGGGCAGACCTGTTGAAATTAACCAGGGAGGATGTTATTCAAATCTGTGGGCCAGCTGATGGTATAAGACTCTTCAATGCACTTAAAGGACGGTGGGTCATGTTCAGTTTATGACATTAGAATATGTCATTTACCTATTGTTATTCAAAAAACAGTATGAATTTGTCGGCCTCTGCATTTAAATCATTTCTGTCTTTGAATACAGGGTGGTACGTCCAAGGCTCACCATCTATGTTTGCCAGGAGTCCCAGCAGGCACGGGAACAGCATTCAAAACATGAAAATGGAGATGCTGCTGCCAGCACTTTCTTTGGTCAGTATATGTGCAGGGTTCATTTTTATGATCATCTTTGTTGATATGCAGATATGTTTCTTTTTTTTTGTATCCTGTTTTTGGGAATGAAACTCTGCTGCCTTTTACTGCATGTGTTTGTTCGACTTTTCTGTTGCTGCTGTAGAAGTGAATACTTTGCCATCAAAGCCATTCCTGTGTGTATAATTCCAGTGAACTTGTCTTAACTTGCAGTTGTCTTTTAAGTGAGAGTGCCTGGCCAAGAAACAGCCCTATACAAGACCCTTGTACGCCATAATTTGTTTTAATATGTTGGATTTTGTTTCATTTGTCCAGAGGCAGGCCGTGAGGTTCCATTTGTTTCCAGTCCTCATGCTAAGTTAATTGCCTGCAATCTGTTGCTCCCTAAATAGTATGAACATGAAAGCGGTAAACATACTTCCCATAGCATTTTGTGTATATCTAGTAGGGCTGTGTTTTTAATCAAATTTTAATTTCAGTTTCAATTTTGGCTTCCAGTAGTTACTAAAACAAGATGTATGTACCTTCAGTTGCTCCCTTGCATTTTTGCCAAAGGGGTCATCACAGCAGATTAATCTGCACTGGTAGAGATTTTTACGCTGGATGCCGACCTGATGCAACCCTTACACTACAGGGATACTAGTTACTATAATGTACCTTCGGCTGCTCACTTGTATTCTCCCCAAGGGGACGCCACAGTGGATTATTCCCCATTGGTAATTTGGCAGAGGTTTAATGCAGGGTGCCCTTCCTGACGCAACCCTCCATGGTGAGAGGAGCTTGTGTCCCCTACCTGGAATCAAACCAGGTACCCTTCGGTTGCAAAGCAACTATGTAAACCACTATACTACGAGGGTACAGGGATGCTAGTTACTAAAACAAGATAATTCTGTGAAAAATCGTAAATATAAAAAAACACAAGTTTCTTCCATTATTTTTGCAACATCTATGTAATCATGTTAAATAATTGTGACCTCAGTACTGACCAAACTAATTGTGATGCTCTTCGCTTTGTTTCAGCAGGCCTAATAACTATCGACTGTCCTTTTCAGTTTGCATTATGCTGGCCCTGTTTTAATTACAACTGTTTGTTTTGTTTTTTTTTGTCTGCAGTGTATCACGCCATTTACCTGGAGGAACTCACAGCTGGTGAACTGACAGAGAAAATCGCTAACCTCTTTAACATCTCACCCAGACAGATAAATCAGATCTTTAAACAGGGTCCTACTGGCATTCATGTGCTGGTTAGTGATGAGGTAGGACAATCCTCTGTTATGATCTCAATGTGAAAACATGCACTTTCAAGTCAAATTTACATTTAATGAAGCATAGCGGAGGGGGTTTATAGCATGAAAAGAAAGTTAAAAAAAAGGTTTTGCAGGACTCTATTTAGTCCTGTGAAAAGCTTTGTGCACCCCATGATTCAGTAGCTTGTAGATCCACCTTTAGCAGCAATAACGTAAAGTAATTATTAACTGGATGACTTCATAAGTCTCTCACACTGTTGTGGAAGAATTTTGGTCCCCTCTTCTTTACAATGTTGCTTTAGTTCATTGAGGTTTGCAGGCATTCATATATGCACAGCTCTCTTAAGGTCCTGCCACAGAATTTCAGTCAAGTTGAGGTCTGAACTTTGGTTGGGCCATTGCAGCACCTTGATTATTTTCTTTTTCAGACATTCTGTTAAAGATTTGCTGGTGTGGCTGGGACCATTGTCCTGTTGCATGACCCAGTTTCGGCCAAGCTTTAGCTGTTCGACAGATGGCCTCATATTTGACTCCAAAATACTTTTGAATACAGAGGAGTTTATGGTAGACTCAGGTGCCTAGGTTCTGTGGCTGTAAATAAATAAAGCCCAGATCGTCAGCCCTCCACCACTGTGCTTGAGAGTTGGTATGAGGTGCTTGTGCTGATATGCTGTGATTTGTTTTCGGCAAACATGGTGCTGTGCATAATAGCCAAGCATCTCCACTTTGGTCTTATCTTTAGAAAAGGAGCTTGTTTCAGAGGTCTTGTGGTTTTTTCAAATGCAACTTAGCAAACCTAAGCCATGCTGCCATGTTCTCTTTTGAGAGAAGTGGGTTTCTTGTGACAGGTCTTCCAAACAAGCCATACTTGTTCAGTGTTTTTCTAATTGTACTGTCAAGAACCTTAACATTTAACATGCTACCTGAGGAATGTAGAGTCTGAGATGTAGGTTTTTTTTTTTTTGCAATTTATCTGATTATTCTACGGTCTGACCTTCAAGAAGAGGGAGGAACATAGAGTGACCTACAAGAGTGGAGGAAGGTGCACACAGGTGGACTATATCTTATACAGGAGGTGCAACCTGAAGGAGGTAGGAGACTGCAAGGTGGTGTCAGGGGAAAATGTAGCTAGGCAACATCGGATGGTGGTCTGTAGGATGACTTTGGAAAGCAAGAAGAGGAAGCAAGTGAAGGTAGAGCCAAGGATTAAATGGTG